>JAODTR010016451.1:245-26141 GCA_025399935.1 Amblyopsis rosae
TGCACCCCCCCCCCCCACGGCGCGCACACACACACACACACACACACGCAAGTTACATATAGGCTACAGTGCTACAGTACACAAGCATGGACGGTCTTCCACTGCAAGCACACACAAGCACGGGCATGCGTAAGCAGACAGAAACAATTCAGAGCTTACAAAACACACTTCTGATCTACTAGCAACAACACTGTGTCGGGTTTCCATGTGCCACATCAGTTCATTGTTTATTTCAATGTAGCCTACATTTAAACAGAAACATATGAATAACTGCAAATACATTAATTGTATTCCTTTATTTCTTCTTTTTCAAAACTAACTTATCAGTGTTATTCAGTGCTAAATTGAGTCGTAGTTACGTGACAGAAACTCCGCTGAAACAGTGACATGTTATAGTAAGCTACAACGTGTTATAAGCGTGTAAATACAAGTAAACATGTTAGTCCAATGATGGCAAGCTTTGATAATAATAAGTCTATATTTGCCTATGTCTCTGCGTGCACAGATTGTTTGCGTTAAAAGGGTGGGCTTGTTTATACCTGCTGGCTACTGCAGCTAATTGACCTTACTGTAAATCATTATAACTACTTGATATTATAGGTTATTAACATTTGCCCACATTACCTACTACGAATAGGAAATAATTAGGCACGATACCCTGTACTTAAGTTATAACTGACTTTGTTGTACGTGTATTTACTTGGCTAACAAGAGATAATTACTAGAATAAGATGATGTCTTGGCACTTCCTCATTCCACATCCAGTTTTCTGTTCCAAGAGGATTTGACTCGAGCTTCTATTTACGTCGCCTTTAGCCAACCTGTCAGGCGATCAGTGTGAACAGGACGATGGTTCCTACCTTCCAGCCATCCACAGACTCTGTCGCTGCTCCACGATTTTAAAGGCTCCATGCTAGGAGCCTCCATAGCAGTCCTGGTAGAGTCGCTCATTCAAGCCGCCCTCGCCAAATTCTACTTCTAGGGATCGTCGCAAGGAGGAAAAGTTGTTTCTGATTTCCAGTCCTACGAAGACGAACGGCACTCCCCCTCTCAGGTAAACGCCAGCTTAGCCAATAATATTGCGCGATTGTCAAGTACGTCCAAAAACAATCATTAAGAATTGTTATATAACTTCGAACTAACCATGTTTTTCAAAATTTTCTGCAATCCACAGAATAGATTATATTTCTTAATCTCGTTCAATTTTAAAAGGAAATAAAGAACCTTTTTTAGAAGGAGCAGGTTTAATTCTATTTGAGCAGCCTGCTTTGTTTTATATTAGAATGGAATGTTTCCTTTTCATCCATAAAGTGCAATCTCTTTGGAAACCTTGCGAACATATGCCTACTCTAATTAGGCTATATATCATATTTGATTAATGTTTTTTTCACATATTATGTACAAATAAAGGCAAATGTAAAATGTAAAGGTGCTTTTATTGTCACATACTGTACATACATGTAGCAAAATGTGTTCTCTGCATTTAACCCATCCCTCAAGGGAGCAGTATTGTATTGAGCGGCATGTTTGTTGCATGCTGAATTAATTATTTTAAGAAAACAATAGGCTAATAGGCTATAGACCAGAGCATAACATACAGAGGTGGATAGGCCTACTGAAAACCTAAAATACCCGAATTCAAGTACAATTAGGCTAGCTTTGTCCATTTAAAAAATACTTAAGTCTAAGTAAAAATTCCCAGTTGAAAAACTTATTCATAAAAATATAAGGTACCTAATATATAGGCTATACCGTGTCCATTGCCGTGATGTTAACAAAATGTGTCCACAGAACAGTAAAATAATGTAAGTAGCTAATTTATCAGTGATTAGGCTAGAACGTATTTTATATTCACTCCAAGGTTAACTTGGGGTTTGTGCCAGTGCAGTCAAGTCTTAACTCAGGTCAACAAACTCAAAACGAATGCCATGTCACGTAGCCTGAAGCTGGATATAGGCCAGCTGATCAGATCTAGACGAAAAGGTCAGCCATTTAAGTCCTGCCCTTTGATATCTGGTGCCCCCTGCTGTTAGAACTCTTTCAACCAAGGGCAACTTGGAGGAAAAGGGTAATAACAAGTCTGTCCATAGACAATGGTAAATGACAACAACATGCTACAGTAAACTGTGAGTATGTGTAAAAGCCTTTTTAAAACCTTTTTTGTTTGTTTTGTTTTCTTCTTTTACATTTTTTATTATGATTTTCATTTATTTTCATAATTTATAAAATGTCTAAACATTTGCATAATCGTAATATTGTAAATCTGTGCCTAAACCGTAATGTAACTTTTGTTTTCTACAGGAGCGCAAGCTTCAAGTTGCCTACCAAAGTCAAAAGTCACAGATTCTTAAGTCAATGCTGATAGTTTGCTTTTGAATTAGACAAGCGTTATCGTTACATTACAGGGGGGAAAAATGAAATTCTTGACAATAAAATAGTTCGACCCCGTTCGGCAATAAATTACTGCGCCGATGTGTTAAAGGCGTCAGTGTTTATTCTAGAGATGTACTGAGCCATTTCCTTTGCCATATACTCCAGTGCCCTGCCCAAATACCAGAGACAGTTTCAGGTCTCAACCTGCTGCCTTGTCTGTTCAGCTAAAGTCAGCTGCAATTGTGTGCCATGGCATTCAGTGGTTTTCTCCGTAAGGAATTATGTAGGTTTGTCGCAGAGTATCAGGCGGGCAAACCACACACAACACAGCAACTGTAATATATTTGTTTTATACTGTACCCTATAGCTACTCTCTCCCCCTCTCTCCTTCTTTTCCACCCTCTCTCTTGCTTTATCTCTCCATTATTCCCTTGCTTTACACTTCTACTCCCTCCATGAGAACATAGCCATCTGGCATTTTACTCATCTTCATGATGAATAACTTCACCGCCAGTGTTTGAAATGCAATTATGTTGTATTTATTTGTCATTTAGGTTTGGCTGCAGCCTCAGTGGATTTGTAATAATCCAGACAGAGTCACTTAGCCTCACACTGCTATTGAGCAGCAATAGTGTGAGCCTTCTGTATCCTGTAGCAAGGAACTGCAGGCAGACAGACATCTACATTGTGAGCTTCAATTATCCTGGATAAGAATCACAGTTTTAAAAGGGTCTGTAACAGTGTTGGGCAAGTTACTCCGGAATAGTAATACGTTACTATTCCTACAGTAAGTAATGAGTACTTATTACCCCTTCAATAAGTAATGATATTACTTTACTTATTACTGGGTATTCAAAGTAATTAGTTATGTTACCTGTAACCTGTTAAGCCACCTCATTTTAGAATGTCTCTTTATCGGTACAATAATTAACATTAGGAGTCAACAATAAACCAAAGTGAAAACATTGCAGCCTCTCAAACCAGATGATTGGACAGGTTGGTTCAATTAGCCTACCCTAAATTTGCTAGGATCAGAAATCTCATTCTTCTAAGGCAGTAATGCAGCATTACTTGGATTAGTAATTGTAATAGTATTACTGTTTTGGAAAAAGTAATTAGTTACACTACTAGTTACTGGATAAATAAATAATATTACAGTAACTAGTTACTGCCCAACACTGGTCTGGAACACCAAAGGCATATCCCATACAGTAAGATTGTTGTGAATTCCTTACATATATTTTAAGATACAGTGTATGTGTCCACTATATCTTGTTATCATATGTTTAATTCATTCTGTTTTTGCACTGCTGTGTTGATAAGAGTAGAAAAACAAATTACCATGCTCTTTCCTGCTCTATATAACAGCTCTTAGAAAATTAAGCACTATTTTGTTTAAGGTATTAGCAATTCTTTTGAATATTAAATTATATGTACTGTATGTATTTGTAAAATGTAAAACTACGTTAGATCTGCTATATATGCTCCTAATTAATCTTACATAATGTTGTTTACTCACAGTATGATTATTGAAGTATGACTTATTCAGCTATTTACAAATATCTCGCTTTGGATTCAGTGTCTGCTGAATGCTCTAATTGTACATTTCCTGGCTCCGTCGTTTCCCAGTTCCTCTGCTACACATCACTCTCATTCCAAATCAACATGGAAATGGCTATATTGCCATCATTCTGTCTCATCTGTGGGGTGCTCTTTCAGGACAAAAATCTACCATCTACTTTATCTCAGCTCAGACAGCTGCTAGCCCATCAGCACAAACACACCCACACACACACACAAACACACGCACACACACACGCACACACACACGCACACGTGCGCAAACACACCCGCACACACACACACACACACACACACACACACACACGCAAGCAGAGTCCCATTAGTGCGTCAATAAGCCATGGGACTGTCATCACCGTCAAGAGAGACACATTGGTGCAAATAAGTGGTCGACCCAACTGAGCCATAAATTATACCCACAATCCTTCACTGCCATTTGACTGCGGGATACTCTCCCCAGGGTTTCTGAACAGTGGGATTGGGGGACACCTCTGAGTCACAGCCCAAAAGCCTGTGATGTCACTTTGTAATGACAGGGAGATGGAAATCGACCTTTGCAAGACGTTAATTGGACACCCGCTGATCCTATACAGATGGCCATTTGAGACGGAGGGCTCCCCGCTGTCAGAACGGCATCAACGCATCAGTCAACACCCTACTCAGAACGTGATTCATGCATGCATGCATGCATGCATGCATGTCCCTGTGGTTTTTAATGTGATCTAGCAGTTCAAATAATCAATTTGTTTTCTCTGCTGGCCTATAGACACTGGCATGTAAGGGGCCTGTGTTGATCTCTGTGGTAAAACATTGTTTTTATTCCTTTATTGCTTTAGTACTCTCTCTGCTGATCCCTGAAAAGTGAAGTTAGATGTCTTTTATAAAATAAGATGTTTTGAGTAATTTCACCACTTCCAAAACGATGCCGTATAGACAAGACTTAAAAAAAATTTAAAAAGCAAGATAGCAAATTTTGACTGCCAACCCTAGCTCTACTTTAATTGCATGATGTGACGTTACGTTTACAGAGGTAGACTGACATTGAATGGATTGAACCGAGGAGAAATGCCCCTTTGGTTTGCGTCCCTGTGTGAGTGGACATTAAACGGGGGTTGTAACCACCTCATTGACTGCCCTTGTTAAAGTAGCATTCCATCAAGCATGACGATATTGCGTGGCTCAAGTGCTTCGTACGGTATCGACATGCTGGTTACGTTTGCATTGTATTGCACTGGGCATTTACATTTCAAAGGTTCAACAAACATAAAGCATAACGTCAGTACAGTATATATTTCTCGTATTAATCTGCGAGACCATGGTCTTCATTTAGGCCTACTCGTTAACGCTGTAGACGGCCCCTACTTTCTCCACCCCTCACCCGGCATTTGTATCAAACATCAGCAGTGAGCTGGGACGGACAACAATCTGGGGGTTTCCGGTGTTGTGCCAAAAAGTGATTTCCTGACAGAAAGCGATTTTGCGCTCTCCCGGCACGCTGTAACGCCATCACGGAGTGTATCTTTATAAAGCACGGAGGCAGGTGTCACTTACAGTACCATTCTCTCTTCAGGGCTCTTCTATTTTCCCGTATATTGAGTTTTTCATTACACCCTATCCCTGCCAATCATACCAAACTGGGTCAAAAACACAGAGTCATTGGGTAACTGATGAAAATGTGGTGCCTGTCTTTCATGTGGAAGAAGACGGAATGAGAAGACAAGAGAGGCTCTGAAACAGAACAGAGGCTCAGAACAGGAATGCCAAGCATTTGTCTGTTATGTCAGCCTTCAGCCTGTGATGTTACGCTACATAACTATTAGGTATGCTACTGTACAGCGGGTCTGCAGCTATAGCGAACTTGCGTCCACCATAGAGACAAACTGAGAGGTTAATTTGTGCTTATGGAGGATGTTGACATTGAATCACCAACCTAGGTGGGGAAATCCAACCTTTCAACCCCCCTTTGAGTAAAGTGGTTTGAAATCCATAAAAATCCAGTTCATTACATGCCTACAGCCCCTAGCTGGGAGCTTTCAAGTGAGAATAGAAAACAGGATTTTCTTGCAATGGCATCCTTCTCAGATGTTGCATTTATAACCACTGAAGATACAGTAAATACAAAAAAAGAAAAATAATAAAAGGGTCACACAAATGGATGTTGGTTTATTGTCTATCTGTTAACATTTATATCTTTGATGTTGTCTAATTTGATCAATACTGATTTTAAGTGATTCTTCACACTGAAGTCAGTGTCAGAAGTTAAAAGCCATTTAATTATAGTCTTAGAATTCACATGGAAGGGTTTAATAACAGGTTGGCATGGTGAATCCGTAGTTTAGAGGCTGGTCAAAATCGGTATTGTGCAAGATTGGCTACAATGCATGGATAAATAATTCACTAGCACTGTAGCCTGCATGACATGAAAATATATCCCATCTTCTGTTCTTTGATATTGTAGCATTCTCATTTACATAAAGTCCATCTCTTCATCTCAATTTGAATGGAAAATGTATCTGTTCATTGCCTAGGTGGCTTATTTGCTCTCTAGTTGCCAATGGTAACCAAAGCTACAGTAGCCACTTTCTAGATCCACTCAGCGCTGAATGAAGGATTGTTTGAGGGCAGAGGATGGATAGAGTATATTATATCATTGAACAAGGCTCATTGAAAAAAAAAGCTATTGTCAATGAAAATAACTGTGTTGTCTCACTGTAAGGCACTTAAAGCAGCTGTTTGTCTCAATCTATTGCATTAAGCTATAGATCTATATTGCACCAAATATATTCTGTAGGAAATATACGTACATTCAAGATTTGGGGGTAGTAGACACTTGGTAAGATTCACATGTTGCACCGTGAGTCGATAGTATTTTATATTTAGCCTATTTTAATATAACTGGATGAGTTATGTTCCTGGACAGATGAAGTCCAGCCGAAACAGCAGACGGGGTCTTCTCATGCACCTGCCGCACCACTCTGTCCGATCTTCTGCATTACGTATTTGTAGTAATTTTATTTACCAGGTGATGGCGCTAGCAGATATAGGCGGCACTAGAGAGGGGGCTGGATGAAAACTCATTTGGAGTCTGCCAATAACAGCTCGGCGTTGTGTCTAACCAACACACAACGCGCTCAGCTCTGAATCGGGCTCGTTGCGCTGAGTCTTGAGGTCGTAGCTTACAGGGAGGTTCCTCCACTGGCCAAAAGGAATTCAAAATCACGAAACGTCAGTTTTGGTCGTCGATTGAAACGATAGAATGAACTCTAGTTTAGTCCTTTGGTAGCCTCAAGTAAAGCACCGTTCAACAGAGTACTATCTAAAGAGAGCTAGGAACACACTGTTCAGGACTGCTCTGCTTTTTTCTCCTGTCAAACCCAAGTATCCAAGCCTAAATATATATTTTTAATGGTTGTGGATCGTTGAGACTGCTCGTCCCGATTTCACTGGATTATTATTTTGAAATATATGTTTTCAAATGGCCTGTTAACGACGTCAAGAGAAGGGGATCTACAATAATTTGTGTTTTGTGAACCACAGCTGCTATTGGTGCGCTTGCACGCCTTGTCTTGTTGAAGAAGAAATCAACTGCCTGGGAGTATCTTCTACCTGGACTCCACAGTACAGTATTTCAACCAAGCTATCCCAGAAGTACGCTAAAGGAGAAATTCTACAAAAATGCCTCTTGCACAAATCGCGGAACCATGGCCCACAATGGAACTAGTGCAGCTTGAAGCCGAGGTAAACACTTATGAAATGTCGATTATATTCTGTGGATTTCATTGTTATTTCTTAAAACGCATAGCCTAAAACAAAATTCAGTTCAATTGTGAACAGAATATCCATATAGGCCTTTGGATAATACAAGCGTTTCAGAGATCACCAGTCATTAAATCGAAATTACATTCATGACAGAAAAGGCTACTTTAAAGTTTGTTACATGCAGGTACCGATAGGCTACCGCAGGCTACTGCCATCTAAAACTAATTAATGAAGAAATGTAAATGCTGTGTAGCCATCCTAAACAAGACAGACTCATGCAGTTTTTATTTAAGATGATTTTCCTACTCTGTATTGACCTTGCCTCATTTAGATTGGCAATTTCTAGACCAAACTACCAAATTCTAAGCTATTTAAAACCATGGATTTGTGACAGAAACTAGGTATCTGGCACGGTGCCAATAATTGATGTGAGGATCAACTAGGATCCATATGCATTGTAATAATAGGCATAGGCATATAGTCCTTTGCAATCCTAAATATGGCTGTAGCCTACATCTAAGAGCCAAAACAAATAAAACGCACTACTACTACAAGTACAGGCTACAGGCACAATCTGTGGCCCAATAGCGTTGCTGCACACATACCTTTTCATTTGATTGTAAATGTATTCACTCACAGAATAGGACCTACATACTGTATTGCAGCTTTAAGACATTCTATGGCACTCAGACTACTGCAATGCTAATCCTATTTGAACCCATCACAAGATAATTCCCCTGCTCTCATATCTAGTTGTCCACTGTTGAGAATTGGTATTGCTTTATATTTCCAATGTCCAGTTTAACAAGCATCTCCATCTGTTTTAGGCATTGCTAATGAACAGCTCTGTGAGAAATTAGAAGTCACACCTCTGTGGCCTCAGCAGCCTTTCCGGGACACATCAGTTAATTTGCATATGCCAGATCCATGTGTTGAGTGAACCGTCCGTCCCTGCTGCAGCACTCTCCTACCTGGCAACGATTGCTCCTGCCCCCCAACAGAATAGTGTAAAGTGTCGCCCCCCTAGGTCAAGCATCAGGGGTGATTTACATTTACGGCATTTGGCAAGACGCTTTCATCCAAAGCGACTTGCATGTGTTGTACACTCGTCATCAGTTGGACAGGTCAAACACCAGTAAGCAACCAATATTATATCAGAACACAGCATTCTGTCTGTCGACTACTACCGCGTCAATATATGATTAAATCATCCAACACAGTCCCTAGTGGCCTGAACAATAAAGTGCCTAATACTAAAGTGCTGAGTACATAAGAGCAGAATAGGGATTACTTTTTAAAATAAGAGTATGGTAGAGAGAAAACACGAAACATTAGACTAAGAGACTTGAGTTAGCATTGACCGGAGAGGTCGCTAGTCGAGGTGGATTGTGAAGAGGTGTGTCTTGAGTCTCTTACGGAAGATGGGTAGGCACCGCAGCACACGAGAGGGTTGTACTCGGAGCAAGAGAGGCTGAGAGGCGATGAGTCAGAATCTTACATCTGAGTAATAGGTAGCTGGCCTTATTACTCAAAGCTATGTGTAGTCGTGGTAAGCCTCACCCCTAATTCAGTAGTTCAAAAGACAGGCCGCCTGTTAAAAGGCCTACTGCTCGCAGGTGTCTAGGAATTCCTATCTTGGAGATGGCACTTGATAATTGACCCATCCCAAGCCCCGCCCCTTTCACTTGTCCTCCCTAGTTACTGTAACTAGGTAGAAGAAAACACATAGAAAGCTATTACAGTAGACGGAAGGTTCCGTCAGATTAAAAAAATCCCAAACTGTTATTGGCGGACATGCAAAAAACAATTGTGCGGGGATTGAGATAGGTCAATTGTATTTAGGCGGTCGTTGACAGCCTCCGACCGAGGCGATCGACCCACGGGCAGTTAGCTGGCTTCCCTGTCTCCCTGGTGATGGTGACACAGCGGAGGCATGTGGCAGAGTGACTGAGCAGCGCGAGACAGATCGGGGGCAGTGTCAGCCATTGTTTGTCACAGCACGAGAGACCGATGATGAGCGACTGATGATGAGCGCAGAGAGCCTGATAGCGACATGTTGATTGTGTTGAAGGGGCAGACGTGTGGTAACTAGGCCTATTTTCTTGTTTTCCTCTTATTTTTTATTTACTTACTTATTTATCTATTTATTTATTTATTCAAATAATTATTCATTCTTTTTTTTTTCGGCCAACCTCATGGGTTGAACCAAACTCTCTCTGTGTGCGTGTGCGTGTGCGTGTGCGTGTGCGTGTGCGTGTGTGTGTGTGTGTGTGTGTGCGTGTGTGTTTGTGTTTAATCGTCTCCCTTGTCAGCACCAGACCATGACTGTGGCAAATTAAATAATCCTTTGGCATTCCACTTTGGAGCGCTTGAGGAGATCTCCTCCGGTTTGTCCCAGTTGAGTCATTAGCACCTGCATGGACTGCAGCCACTTATGTTGGCCTACCAGATTAGCCATGTGGCGTTCATATGTTCTGCTTTGCCTTCACAGCAGTCTCCTGTTTGTCTGTGTCCAGTGCAGCTAGCATAACGTTTGGGTGGCCTGCATTTGGAACGCTTAAAACAAAAATTCAGATGACCCATGCTCCCTTATGGGGGTATGGAATATTGCTTTTGATATGTGTTAAAGTATGGTAAGTGCATATTTATGAAGCGGTTTTTAATGAATTGGTAGGCCTAAAGCCTAGATTTCTTATATTTTTTTCAATATATATAATTTGATAGCTATGATGATGCAATATAACATGGTCTAAATACAAAGCCTGAAATTGATTAATAATGTGCTGACACTGTGTTACACAGATAGTTTATAGCTATGGGGGTGTTGCTTGTTTCCATGAGAAATGTAGGTTGTAAAGCCCTTTGAGACTGCAATGTGATTAAGGGCTATATAAATACACTTGACTATTGTTACTTTCAACTCTTGTCACTAGTTGGGCGTTTACCTAGATTTGAATGAATGTAAGTTGAGTAAGTCCCCTATACGATACACAACAAATGTACATAAATACACATCACAGTGCACCAATACCCTTGGTACTGTACAACTCACAACAAATTGGTCCAAGTCAGCTTTTAGCTATGTTGAGATTCAGGCTGGTTAGCGAGGATTAAACAAGATGGAATGCATCACATTCTCTCTAGGTGTGGTCTGCAGTGTAGGCTACACTTTGCTATATGCGTTGGTGCTTATGTAGGAGTGTTTGGTTTGTTGATGTGTGTGGACGTACGTACAGTGTGTGTTTTCTGAACATGTTATTAATGTGCACTGCTACAGTATTGATGTTTATGTTCTATCAATAGAATATCCTACACCGTTCGCGTTTCTTCCTGTACCTGCAACTAATCTGGTTGTACCTTTAGAACACCTGGGCAAGGCTAGGGTGTGTGCACGTGGGTGTGTGTGTGTGAGTAGGGGGTGGGGGAATTAATTCTGGCATGAAGCCCCTTGTGTAAAAGTCTTGTGATAGACTAGTTATTATTCAAGCATGCTACATGTCTCTCCATGTGCATTTTGCAAGGGGCTTGCGTTGAATTTGTATGTCTTTGTCCCTGCATGTGTTTAATATGCATGTGTGTGACACGTCTTTGTCCCTGGATGTGTTTAATATGCATGTGTGTGACACGCGTGCGTTCCTGTGGTCTATTGAGGAAGCACAGCGGAGGGAAAGTATAGTAAACTGGCCTATTTGGTGTAGCCATGCAGAGCTAATGAGCCCAAAATGTGTGGAGCAGGAACCAGAGGAAGCCAGTCCTACATGCAAAAAACGCACGCACGCACGCACGTGCACACACACACAGCCGCATTTCTTTTTTTATACTCAGGTTATCAGACTTTGCACCACAGCATCTCAGGTTAAGCCACAAACACACGCCTCAAACAAGGGTGTCACCTGGAGGGTGCCTGAGAGGGAGGGGTTGAGGAGGAGAGGTCAGTCGCCTATACTATGAATAGAGTTCAACCTGCTATGATTTAACTCGAGGTTATCTAGCAAAGTCAGGGTTGATTAACTCTGGCTGCCTACATTGGTGTTAAACGGTACTACGACTGTGATGAAGATGTTGGTTTGTTGAGTCAGCGTTAACTTCGTTTGAGTCGGCAACACAGGCCAAGTTTTTATGTAAAGGCGGGCTTTATGATAGGGCCTATCATTTTGCTAAATTAGATTTGATTTAAGAAGATAATATAGGCCTAGGTCTGTATGAAAGGAAGTATTATAAACTGTTATAATTTGATTACATAATGATTTTAAAATTGTGTAACTGCGGCTTGCATGCTCCTATATGGACACTGATGTAACATCTTCAGCGTCTATTAGCAAGAGATTTTTTGAAAAATGGAAATATCACAGCAGCACTTGTCAAGTGAGCGTGTGTTTGAGGGATGCGTGTGCTTTTGAGTGTGTGCGCTTTTTTTTTTTTGTGTGTTTCAGGAATGTAACTTGCTTGTGTGTGTGGCTGCATGTGTTTGAGACGTGTGTGCTTTTGTGAGTGTGCGTGTATGCGCGCTCTCTGGCTGGTTGATCTCAGATAGTTGGCTGATCTACTAGGCTACTTATTATATTTGCCCCTTTGCCCGCAGGTGTGGCACACTTCAACCTCTCAGCACACGGGAACAATCTGTGCTTCAGGAACAACGAGCTGATCTTCTGTAAGATCCTGACACTGCGAGCAATACTTGTGTTTAGATTACATGTTAAGTGAAAGTGTGTTATACTGTATGCCCTGAGCTGAAATATGTATTTGCCTAGTGTCTACTATGTTTATTATTTATTCATAAATAAATAAATAAATAGCTTCCAAGCTATTTTACATAAGTAGTAGCAGAAATGGCCCATTAACAAATCTAGTCATCTCCATATGAGATCATGAGTAATGCTTAGCGGAGTGTTTGGTCTACAAATGTAAACCCTCAATCTGGTCTACAGGTTGAATAGCATTGGGGAAAATGCCAAAGTAGAAGAAAGCAACGTTAATGCATCCTTTGGACAATGGGCTAATTGATCCGGGCGGAAGATGTGCGATGTGCACTGTGTCAGTGCTGCAGTGAATCAGTTACACAGCTGTTAAAGCAGTTCCCTTGTAGTACTGCCAACAGAATCTTGGCAAAGGTGTTTTCTCTCTGTCACTGTGTGTCTGGGTCTCTTACAGTGAGGGGTGCCTCCTCCCTCTGGTGTGACTCTGTGAGCCTCAGAGTTAGTTTGTTTCTCGCAGCTAAAGAATGTTGCTGAGGTTATAGTCTTGGAAACCTTGCCAGCGTTAGCATTATCACAGCCAACCTGCGATGACGTTGAAGTCGAGTGCGTTTCGAAATGGTGGTAGAGCCAGATGAGGCGATCAATCACTGATTGGTTAAACACTGTCCAATAGTTTCCAAATGAACCAGAGGTCTACACCCAGCAGGAGGCAACAGCCAACAACTGTGAACATTTCCTAATGGAGCGTGGCCAGACCATATTCACTAAGTGAATGCCCCAGGCTAGGTCGCAGCACTGAAAGTCTAGAACAGTGCAGTATGAGCACTTGCATAGAATAGAGCTCACCGCTATTGCCACAATATCATAGATTTCCCCCACTGTAGAGATTAGCGTTACAGTTACAAATTACATCGTAACTACGTATTTATTATTGGACTAACGTTTTGTTTTCTCAAAACCGGAGTAAAAAAAATTATGTTTTTTGCTGCGTTATTAAGAACATGATAATTAAAAGGATTGTCTTGCCTTCCATTCCTAACAAAGGGAAAAAGCTATATAAACATGCATTTCATATTTAAAAAAAATGCGCTAATTACCGAAAACGATAACAAGCTGAAATATGAAATCATCATCCTGCTGCCCTCAACATTTCAAATGAGTAGGATGGGTGGGGGCGGGGCGGTGTTTACAAGTGTGTCTCCGGACCCCCGTGTATAGAGGAAGAGAACATGCATAAAGGAAGCAAAGCGCTTTAGGGTCAACCCACCCTTGTTAATAACAAAGCACTGAAAGAATGGGGGCGGGACTGTTTTGTGAGTTAGCTGCCATGTTTGTTTCTTAATCCAAAGTGTTGTTTTTACATGACTGGGTGGGAGGGAGGGAAGCCTGTCTGAAATGGTTGTTAAATGTCTAGTTACAGTTGCCGTGTAAGCCCTGGCATTTCAGAGCCTTTATTAACTCTTGAAGTACCTCACAGTCGACGGCATGTCACCGCCTGCCTTTTAAACGACGGCAGACTTGTCTGGCAAAATGTCTTTTAGATCCCTCGTCTGTCTGTTAAATGAGTTGTCTTGTTGTGAAGTACTATATATACACACGTGGTGTGAGTTTAGATGTGTGTTTAACAAGCCTGCTGGAGCTAGATGCCCACACTGTTTGAGCAAAGCGGTATGGCCCTTGTTTTACCAATTACAATGATTACCCATTTTAGCAGGACTCACCCCACTCGGGCACAGATGATGATAAATGTGCATTTGCGTGTCAGTCTTGGATTACTGGGTCTACTCTGCGATCAGCAGAGCAAACTGCTGGATTTTCGGTGTATGCCTACACCCACACAGTTCAGTGTCTCTCTCTCTCTCACACATTGATTGAGTTTCCCATGTGTTCTTTCTCCACAGAATGGACAAAGCACAACGGAGGATGGCGTCACAACTACTGTCAAGGTAAGACATGTCTGGGCGCGCGCGTTCACACACACACTTGAGAGGAAACAAGTCCTGTACAGAATTCCGTTCTGCTGCGTCGCACCAATGCGGAGCAACACACAAATGTCTACAGAGACGCAATAAAAACAAAAGAAATGTCATTGAATGTGCTTCATCTGTCTTTGTGTTCATGAAGCGAGGGCTTTTAAATGGGTCTGCACCGATTGTTATAACCACGCGTGTGCGTGAGCATGTGCACACGCACGTATTGATTTCACCGAGAATGTGGTTATGGCGGTGTGTTGAAGAACCAGTGTGTCAGACGCACACACACGTGCTACACCGGTGTGTATTTTCCCTACACAGCGTAGTTTTTTTTTTTTTTTTTTTTACGCAATCACAATGCAACATCCTACGTGACAACTCCTGATTACAGTCGGTATCCATGGTGACGCTAGCAGGTGGCATGGCCGGTCCTAGTAAGCTAACGTAATGAACCCTGAATGAAACTGACATTGCTCCAGGGGACGTGGTTATTAATATAGCACAATTTTCACCAATAAAATGAACCACAGCTCTGTTTTTAGGTACAGCCAGGTCACGTTTACGCGTGCTTGTTTACTTTTCAACGCGTGCGTAGCCCTTTCCCCTGATGCAACTGCATGCGCAACGCAATGTGGCAAGCTCTGCTCTACATACTCGCTACATAGGAAATGAATGAAATCCTGTGAAATGGGACGCAACTACTGTGAACCAGCCTGTTTCCCCGCCTGGCTTCTGGGCATGCACTGTTTTATTGTCCGGCATTGAAAATGGATCCGTCATCTTTGGCCACCCTGTCATTCTCTGCTCCCTTGCCTCCCCAGGAGGAGTGCCTCCCCTCCAACCCCCCTCCCTCTAGAGAGGGAGTGGAGGCTGAGGAGAGCTTGTGAGCTTTGTCTCACAGCCCAGGGTAAAGTTCTCGGGACTGAAGCAGCGCTGATAACACTCCGTTTAAAGAGATGGAGTACCTTCTCTCGGTCGCAACGAGTTCGCTGCCTGAGAAATGATCAAAGTCTTTCTTTGAAGAGTTACTGTAGCTATTTTCTGGCGGAAAAGAAGGTGGTTGTCTCTTACACTTTCATCATTCATTCACTCATGCATTCACTCCAGTATAACAATTTGGTTCCCCTCTAAAAATAGGTGTTCACTCCAGAACCTCATAAAACATACAGTGTGTGATGCGTTGCCAAATTTAAAACAAAGCGATGAATGTGATTTTTCTCTAAATTCACTCGCTACATGTAGAATTTGTAGTGATCCTCTTTTATTTTCATAATTAACTTGCCAACGCTGCCATAACACGCATTTAGACATACTAATCATCTCCCATGTGCTTCACTATTTTGAGCTTTTCTGTCATGGTGCTAATTAAGGTGATTAACATGATAGAAGGCATCGCTGAGATGCTCTGTTAACTCAGAGCCCAACGTAAGACAGACAGTGATAGGAGTTGCATAATTCCGGGATGGTAGCGGTCGCTATCTTGGAAGTAGCATCATAAATAATCTATGAGTGCACAGTGAGGAACCAGATCCCCACTTGGCACGGGGTGAGGGTAGATGTCCAGACCCCCCCCCCTGGCACCGTGCAGCCAGAGTAGCTCTAGGCAGACGCTAACACGATCAATGTTTAGCTGCTTCTTGAATGCTGGGAATCTGATAATGGCTGCAATTAGCTCCATGGGCCACGGGGGGTTCCTTGCCGCTTCGCTTTGGAACCCAGGGAGAGTGGGGGTGAAGGAGGGGTGGGGAAGTTGGATACTGGAACGGGAGGAGGGTTTGCACTTAACTGGCACGTTGAAATTTTTCTTTTGCCCAAAATAGACCAATTTGTTGTAGCATGTCGGGCGTTACGGGGGGGTGATGTTTGTGTTGTCGTGCGCGCGTGTGTGCGCGCACACATTCATCTTTCAGGCCTCACTTGCATTTTGCTGCAGAGGGCATGCGTGACAATGAACACTCTTGATTCCAAAACGCCATGGCGATGGTAAAGCCTCGGAAATGAGGTAAAGCGAAAGAGTAGGCACCACTACACTCCTGCTCTTTTACTCTCAGGGCCGGACATCCTAACATCCCAAATAAAGGGTGCTAAATTAGGTGGGCATTGTATAATACTGCACGTGCAATTTTAGTATGTATTACGGGTGATCAGCTGTGAATTACTGCGTAAATGACAACTGGACCAAACGCCAGGGAGGCGGTATTTAAATGAGAAGACTGCATGTTTTAATGGTTTCCTGTCATGGACGCAAAGCAGTCTGACTGTAAGCGCAAACGCAAATTCAGTACGAGGGAATTGGAGGTGTTGGCGGAAGAGACAAATAAACATATTGGTGAGCTCCAGCAAAGACATGAATGTAACAAGGAAAAACGCCATAAGGAAGAATATCTGTGAGAAAGTAAATACATTAGGTAAAACATAAAGCGTCTCAGAATAAATGAAATGATGGCAAGATTTAAGACTCATGTTTTGGGGTCTGTGAGACCCATATGAATGTGCATATTGTTCTCTTTTTCTTGTTGTTGTTGTTTTAAGGTAGGCTATAGTTAACTCAAAACTATTTATCTTCAGTCCCCAATAACAACAAACACCTATGATCCACACCCATCCACCAACACAGACACACACACTCAAGTGACCAGCCTCAAGTGGCCATTCAAGGAACTGCAGATTTAGGCACTTCTGCTTTAGATTTATTTCTCAGCACTGGAGGTTCCTGCTGGGTCCAATCAACTTCAGATCAATTTAGTTTCCATTGTTATTTCAGAGATGGAAAACCTAGCTCTTGAAAGTACTCAGCCATGAGTTAGACCAGCAGCTTTGCTTCCTGAATGGAGTGCTTGGGCCCCCAGATAAAAGGTCAAATCCATTTAATCCCCTAATTTCAGACCCTCAATATCACAGATATGCTGTGTAAAGGAAGTGGTAAATGGTGCGACGATATCCAAAAAGCTGGTTTGTGGCCTGAGGGCAACACCATGCCATAGATGGTTAATGATAAATGGCTGGTTTAACCTATTGGTTTAACGCATGACCAGAGCCTTTTGGGTGTGTTTTTCAAGCCCTGGCTACTGAGGGGCAGCAGACTTCTAGACTGCTGTTTTGGTGGTCCTGCTACAATGAGTTAAAACTAAAAGACTCACAATGTTAAAGGTAAAGTCAACTATTGTAAGATAATACACTTTTTCTCACACTCACCAAATATCTCTGTTCTGTGCGTGTTGAATCTAATACTTCTACACAGCCCTGGCTCTGTAAATATGAACGTAAACAAAGTAGCGAACACCGCTCGCAACAACAATGCCCTACGCTTCTTAATGTGTGTCAGCGTGCGAGGCAGAGTTTCGGAAGGAGTTTGCTTTGATTTGAGCTCAAAGATGGCAAGTGCTCTTGAGAAATACTGACTAGCCCTGCCTTTTTAAATAGCATAGCAATAATAAGGTGGGCATGTCACTAGATGCCAGAGGATAAATGTTAAAGGACTATGTGGTCTCCTTCCTGGTGCACCCAGTAGATATGATCCAGCTCTAATGAGCCATCTAATGTAACATCCGCTGGTATCTCTGTCTCGCTATCTTCCACTGCAACGCCTCAACACACAGATTCCTTGACCCCTGGATGTGTGTCTCATTTCTGACTCCCTCCGGCTTTCGGTCGGCACCTTTTGAAACGGCGTGAAGTCAACACATCCGAATTAACGTGTGCTGCTTTGACTCGTCCACACTTTCCCCGGGCCATTAACATGCACTACGTGCACTAAAAATGGCTGATGGAAAGGCCATGGTTTCCTAGCAGGCCAGACATTGCAACACAGACATAGGGTCCAACTCTGAAGAACTGGACACAGAATGTAAAAGGAATGGATTAAAGGACAATGATGTCAGTTGATTCATTATACCCTTTTCATCCCTTTGTAGTATAAAATTGATTAAGAATTCCCTTTGAAAGCCATTACCATCAAACGGATGTTAGAATGAGCAGACTTGGTCAATCTCTCCAGAGAGGACAGTCCACAAGAAAGACTTGTCTTGGCACATAGATCACTGTACTATCAAGGGAGGGTAACCATTTTAAGTTAGATTTTCTTGTGTTTTGTGCCCGTTGAAATTGACATAATACTGTGGTGTTGTTTCAACATGTGTAGCGTCAGAGTTGTGATTGTTCAGTTCTTCTGGGTTTCACTCATGTAATATTGTCAGCTTTAGTTATTAAAAAGACATTAATACAATAGAATTACAATAAATATAACTGGACATTTTATATGGTAATGTAATTGAGTTTCTTATTTGAACGTACTGTGATCAAAGGAGCACATGATGATAATGTTTTGGCAGATCTGCTATAATAATACATTTTTAAATTCTTGCAATGAAAGATTTTGTGCTTCATTTTACATGGCATAAAAACAGTTTGTACATAAAATGTTGGTTGTCATGGTTCCTTGTCAAAGGCACTCTCAGCCACCGCCCTGACAGAAAGAATTGAAGATATAATCGGATAAAATATCATGATTTGAAATGTATGATTTTCTATGTGTCTGTGAAAGGCAGCATTTGGAGAGCACAGCCTTTGTAGTTGTCTCAGAAGGTCGCTAAAATCACCCTCTGTGTTCTCATCCATTAGGTCTAACTAATGGTGATGGAGTATGTTCGGTGAAAAATGTTCCACTGGAACAGAGCCTTAAATGTCTCTTGGACACCTACAGATATGGAAGTGTAATAGTGCCAAATTTCCTCAATGCAAGCTGGCAGGCTGAATTTGGATGAATTGAATACAATCATGCAGAGGAATTGAAGCGTTATGGTGCTATGTTTCTATTCAATTCCCGTAATTCAACATGGCGTTTTGGATTGAGGATATTTGGCACTATTACAGTATACTGTACGTCCGCACACAGACACACGCATGCCTTAAACCGAATCACAAGAATACTCACACCGCAGAACGCAAGTCACGACAAATGACTCTGAAGGGTAATGTGGTGTCATACAGTGCTCCCGTTGCCTTGGTACTCCAACTGCAACTCCTATGCCATTTCGCACAATATGCATTTACATGCAAAGCGTCCCGATGTCCACATCTTGGGAATAAAAGATGGATAAATAAAGAACTTGAGGCGCTGGTGTTTTAGTTGCAGTTCTAAGAATATCTGCACTATCAAGAGAGCATCAAGGGTTTCACCTTGACTTACATACATCATGTCACCACCATTCACCTTTGCACCATATACTTTGAGTAGTTTTAGCCCAAGTTTCCTATTCGTGCACTTGCCTTTTGAAAGAAGTAGTATTTATTAGCCAGGTAAATTACTCCAGATTTTGCAAGATGTGCCTTATTATTGTCTTAGTAGCATGTAAGTCTGCAAACTCCTTTCAAAACATGTCAGACACTTACAGAACCATTGCCCAATCAATTTCCTGTTGAGTAGATAATTTGGCGCTATCAGCAATTAGGTATTAGCCTGGCTGCGCTTGACTGTTGCTCTCAGATGAGTTTGTACTGAGGTTACAGTCTGCAAACCGTGATTGGCATGAAGGTTGCTCAGCTACTCTGAAGGGCGGCGACCAGTGCAATGACGTTTTACTAACGTGTTTGTTTATAAATGTAGCTCCATTAAAGGGCGGTGGTGGTCAAATTAGATGAAGCCATACGAACAGTAGCAATGCCGGTTGGTTAAAAGCTGCTCCAATAGATTCAAAATTAACCTGAGATCTACGCCCATTAGGATGCAATGACCAATATTTCTCTAGGTTGTAGTTTTCTGTAATCAATCAGTAAGGTTTTTCGTGCAACTGTAATAAATTGCACAAAGGGAGTTTTGATTTGGAAAAGTATATACTTAATTTGAACAGTTTCATTCACATTTAATGTTTACAACGGCGATGGGGTCTGTGAAATATTAGGTTGATGAATTAGTCATGAATTGTAGCCGATACTGGGCACAATCATCACTCCATGTATTAGCAAAAAATTGGAATTCACATAAATGAAAGTGTCTTTACAGGATGTTGTGCATACATTTATTCAACGATGTTCACACCCAGACTAACGAATTTAATCGATTTCAAATGTTTTAATAATGTAGCATTGTTAAGAAACACACAGCCAGCAGTTAAAGCCAGAGCATGCATAGCAATAGTTTGTGTTTCTACCCTTGTGTGTTAGCACACATTTCCATGTTTTACCTGCTTCAAAATGAAATCCAAGCTAACCAGTACAAGGTCAGAGAGGGAGAGAGGTTAATGCCTCTTTCATTGATGTCGCCAAGACCGTTTTAAGGGCCCCTTTGCAGATAAGAAGCTTCTACTGTGACTGGGTGCTAAGAAGGTGGTATTTGAGTTTCCAGGGAGCATTCTGGGAGCAGAATGGAGTGAAAAGGGAAAAGGGAACATAGAAAACAAAACACATGAAGTTCCTATCCCTGTCAGTCAAGTGATGACCAGAGCGAACATGCACACACGCACAAACACGCACGCACGCACGCACACACGCAGACACACACACACGCGCACTCACTACTGACAGAGTGACAGAAATATTCAGCAGTGTATTCTCACTAAAGAACATACTTATGTTGATATGATTAAAATATGTATGTGGCAGGGCTGCTCGATTATGGAGAAAGTAATAATCGTAAGAATGTGGTTAATATTGAAATCACGAATATTTAATGCCATTACTCAGTCACTGACGTTGGAAAGATGTTGCATTTACTGTGAATAACTTTCACCCTGTAATGAGCCAAAGTGAGCGTGCGCCTGCCATTCAGAAGACAAGCGTTTACTTGCAACACGTAACGTGCAAAATAATAGTTTTTCCTTGACTATATTGTGTGTGTGCGTGCGTGCGTGCGTGCGCGCGTGCGTGCGCGTCAAACCAAAATTGAAATCCCGATTAAAAATTTTATTAACTGCGCAGCCCTAGTATGTTGTACATGCACACGCACGTGCACACACGGTCTTCACCATATGTGCATTGGTTATTTGAGAACATTCAGAGTCTCGCGGAGCACTGGACTAATCTGATCATCCTCATCGCTCAATGTGCGTGTGACATGCAGGCCTTTGTGTGTTTCGTGCAGGTTCAGCTTTAAGGGACACTTGAGCACTGACCCTCTCCAAGCCTGATTCAATATTGACCAATGAAATGTTGTGCCGGTCGGAATCACACATTATGTGACGGGTTGTGACCTGTGGGCCACCGTAGAGTGTAGTACCACTGGCCTGCCAGGAAATGGGAAGTCAGACCTACGCATGTCGGCCTGTGTGCGTGTGTGTGCGCGCGCGTGTGTCTTGTGTTCACCCACCCATAAACCACTGTGTGTGCACATGCATGTTGTAGGCATGGCAATTGCCTCATGTCCCTGAACACCCCCCACACACGCACGCACGCACGCAAGTACAAACACGCATCATGCATGCATACACACACAAACACACACACACACGCGCATTTGCGCATACACACAGTGTCGTATGCACTAAAAGTTGTGCCACACATGCACACAATCCACAATGCTACAAGCCCATTGAACAAACACCCCAGGCCCCTTTTCTCAATGTATTATCTTAGTCCTAATCTCTGGTGACAGGCACGGCCTTGATATTATTATTTTATCATATTTTAACTTCCTTATTTTGGACAGACCCTTTCTCTCTCTAAGCGTTACACATGGCCTAATTTGATTGGCTGTCTGACTGGGAGTGGATAGGTCAGTGGGGATTGGTAAAAATCCAGAAATTGTGTAATGCCTGCATGGGCCAAATCTGACTGTTTAGCAAATCTTTGGCAAAATTACACATTTAAAAATGTGTCAAGCTGTTTCATGTCCCTTAAGATAACATAACTGACCACAAACATTTAAAATGTTTTGCATGTTGCATGGCCTACGGTAGGCTACAACATTGTACTATAGCAGGAATCCATTCACATATGTACATGTTTGTCTTAAGAATGAGAAATTCACGCTTCTTCCCAGATACTGTAGTACTTGGTTGCTAAATTACTGTCAGCGACACCAAGTCAGAGTATTGTGGAAGTGTAGGGGGAAGAAAAACGATGAAATGGCTATAGATAGCCAGAGATGATGCAGGATGAAGACGTGAGTATGCCATGACATGAGTTCAGGATCGGGTCAGCTGTGCTGTCACCCATCATTTGTTCTGAAGAGATGGGAGAGATGGCCCACATGGTATGGAAAAGGCCTTGAACATGATGTTGTGTATTCCTATTCTGCGCTTGTGAATTCTTTTCAGGGCTAGTCAGTCTTCTCTTACAGTGTAACTGCACCGAGGGGTGCATTGATATATTGACTAAATTTGATATTGATCATGAAAATTGCAATATCGATATTAATTTCAATATTTTTAAACGTACAGTAAGTAAAAAAAAATACAATGGTTATGGGAAAATGCATCAAAATATATTCATAACAAACATTGACAGTCATATTGGACTGGTACAACAGCAGTAATTCCAAGCTACCGAGGAGGCATTCTTTATGGTCACTAATGTTTCCTCTTTGACCTCTATTATGTTATTAGCTTCCTCAGCCACACATCTTACTGTTCTGTCTAAATCAAACACAACTTAGCCAATGGACGCATCTCTCCACAAAAAACCCCCCTGAATATTTCACTTTCTGTAAATTTTTGACATATTGCCCAACGTGATATTGCAATAACGATACTGAGTCGATGTATTTTTGCACCCCTAACAGCACTCCAGCGCTGAGCCTGATTCCACCCACTACAACATTGAAAAATGCACCGAGAAGCTGAGTGAGGGGAGGGGCTGAGGTGGGGCCCGACATTAACGTTAACATTTGAATTTGCTGACGTATGAGCGTACTAAGTGTTGCGATGAAAACCAGCCAGGTCCTGGGGTGATTTTGAACAAATATGACGGATAGTTCTGTTTTCAGCCCGCAAAGTGCCGATAAAACAGGGTTTTTGTCAATAATAACACCAGCATTGATGAGTCTCATCGCAGATAAAAAAAAAAAACCACAGTGTGACGGCTGAAGTAAAGTGTTTTTTTTTCGAATTGGTGGTAGAGCTAGATGAGGTGATACAGCTATAGCAACACTGATTGGTTAAAGCCTAGATATTACATGCACGACTATTTTAAGGAAATAAAATAAAAGGGAAACAAAAGTGAAGGACCCGAGTTTATTTCTTGCATTGTCAGCGTTAGCGCTGAAAAGTGATGCCCCAATCGTGCGAGACACGCAGCGAGAAGTGCGAGCGTGTACAGCATAATACTCTTTTCAGCTGCGCTCTTCTGTGCAGGGACCTGCATTAACATGGTTTTTGGACACGCCTTGGAGCTCCGCAGAGCTAAACATGTCACATTCCACTGCAGGGTTACGGGAATGGCCTCTGTCCGTGGGGAACAAGCCGGTGTGTGTGCGTGCGTGTGTTTGTGCGTGCGTTGGCTAACGTTGCACGCTGGGGGGAAACTAAAGGGTGTGTGGGGGTGAAAAAGAGACAATGGTACTCTGACTTCCCTTTTGAAGTTAGACACACTGAGACATGCTAATGTGTTCTGCTTGAATACTGACTCGGCATGTGTTTAGTGCGCCTGTATATTTTTGTGGCTGGCTTGGAATGTGTCTACTGTGTTAAGTCGCCTGCATGTGTCCTCATCACGGGTCACTTCTGTACCTGCTCTGATCCAGCCACTGCGTGGAAGGCCTACATAAGCTGTGTGCTGTGACAGGATAATACTGTAGTAGTAGTATTAAGTCCAATGCAGAATTGTCTCTGTTGTCGATTATGGTGTTTGTTTGTTGAACTGCAGTGAGCAGTGTGTGAGGTTGCCTGTGCATGTACGAACCAGACGTTTCTCTTTAACCAAGGAGGAAAGTAAAAGGGGAAACAGAAGTGTCAAGTAATGCGTTTTAATCCAACGACTTGCTGATTGCTACTATGGTGTGTCTTAGGAGGAGCAGCTGGAGCTCGTACCCTACCTACTTGTCTGTGTGTGTGTGTTTGTGTGTGTGTGTGTGTGTGCGCGCGCACGCGCGCTCGCACACGTTCTGCTGACGGATCCATCGTTCATATCAGTCAGTAGCTTGGGAGTGTTTCACGGCTCAAGCTTAGTGACAGGCCGCCAAGGAGATGTCACACAGCTGAATGGCATACCTGTCTGAGCAAAACACGGCTGTCCTGCTCCTTACAGCGATGTGCATGTTACAACTGTGCCTTACCTCTAGATGCATCTATACCAGAGTATGGGAGCAGACCGATCCCAATTTGACTGGAGCGAGGAGCGTAATTTGAGCGGGCGAGAAGGCTAGCGCTCAATCTATCGTTCAATCGCTCCAGTACCGAACCGATCTTGGCGACCATTTGTTCTTCAAAACATTCTGAGCACACTTTGAATTAAAATATGAATCACGTTGAGACAGGACAATAAATTATTGCAGATAGATGATCTGTGGTCTTACGTTTTGGAATGTTTGTTGTGCTCCCCCCTCTCAGTTAATATCTACTCACGGTCTGCTACAGTAGCTGCCTGTTCTGCGTGTGCACTGAAAGAATAATCTGGTGTTCCTACACAGCCCCGGCTCTGTGAACAAACAACAAAGTGCCGTATGGCATTGTAGAGTGTTTTTTTTTTTTTTTTTTTTTTTAATCGCTGAATGTGTAAGATCTGTGTGGGCCAGTGTGTTTTTTAAACGTTACGGTTTAAACAAAATTAATCACAGACTTTTGTTTGTTATTGTTCCACGTTCTGTTATAACCTGCTTTCTAACCATTTTAGAAGCAGTGCCACTTCAATTGAGGTAAAATACATGTCCAGTCAAGCTGTATTGTTTGATGGAGTTGGTTTTTCTTACGCAGTCCTGTCTGACGCGCCCAAATCTTCCTCAACTGCCTTAGGGCTGAGATTATGTCAGGATTCACTGGTGCACTTGTGCTGATGTTCAGTGTGTGTACTAGTAAATGTTTCAGCATGTGCGTACTAGTGTACATTTGCCTGCGTGTGGATTTACCCAAACTAGTAATGTCCTGTAGAAGCCTACATGGTCTAAATATCTGTTTTTACGTACCGGTACTGTAGTCTTATTTTTCTTGATCTTTAATACACACTTACTTCCTTTTCCACGCCCAGAGAAGATTTTATTTATTCTTTCTTTGTATTCTATTTTAAACAATACTTTCACTTTTCTATCGGTATTGTACATTTTGTGATGTAGTGCACAGTTGTGCCCCCGATCTGCATCTATAGAGGTCAAATAATTTATCTTCATCCAGAAATGTAACTGTATGTAACTGTATGTTTTTTTTCAATCTGAAATCTCACCCGTGGCCTTTTAGAAGGCAAGAGGCTTACCTTGTGTTTGAATTAAATCAACACTTCAAGCATTTCTCGAATATGCCGTTCTCTTTTTCAAAACATTACATCTTCTTGGCACAACTATTTATTTCACGCCCTGAATGGACTCGGGGGGGGGGGGGGGGGGGGGGGGGGGGGGGGGGGGGGGGGGGGGGGGGGGGGGGGGGGGGGGG
>JAODTR010016462.1:2500-26140 GCA_025399935.1 Amblyopsis rosae
TGTGTGTAATGTGTAATGTGTGTGTGTGTACACACATTCCAATTCCAGCCTACTTGCATCTGTTTTGCAATACTGTATATTTATTTCTATCTATCTATCTATCTATCTATCTATCTATCTATCTGTCTGTCTGTCTGTCTATCTATCTATCTATCTATCTATCTATCTGTCTGTCTGTCTGTCTGTCTGTCTGTCTATCTATCTATCTATCTATCTATCTATCTATCTATCTATCTATCTATCTATCTGTCTGTCTGTCTGTCTGTCTGTCTATCTATCTATCTATCTATCTATCTGCAATTTGGGGAGGTGGAGGACGACTTCAAATAGGAATAAGAAGAGTTCACATGCACAGCAGCACAGATGTACTATAGAGATGAGGTCTTCACACACACACATGCACATACACATATATACAATGCAATGTTGGTCCTTATATATATACATATATATATATATATATATATATATTTAAGGACCAACATTGCCTCAACAATAGCAGCCTTCATCCTAGATGTGTTTCTGTGTGTGCTTGAAGCCAGCTGGTAGGATGGTTGTGGAAGAAAGGTGGAAGGCGTGTGTGTGTGTGTGTGTGGGGGGGGGTCAGGTATCAGGTGTGTCTGGGCTGAGGGGCCCCTCACGCGGACATTCTATTCACCCGCTGCCCAGGCGTGGACAAAGGCAGGGTCTCTGGGTTCTGTGTTAGGCCACAGACAAGCCTGGTAACATTAGATGTTTTTAATGGCTCCGAGATGAAGAGAAGATGGTTGGAAGATAACAACATGGTGACATTAGAGCAGGGCAAGCTGCCTAGATGTAAGAGGCCCAAAGTCAACACCACTAGGCTGATCAGTAGCTTTACTTGAGCCCAGAGGTTAATGCTGTTAAAAGGTTTATGCTGTTAGATTGAGTCTATCAACAATCTGTTTGGCCAAACTACAGTAATAATGCAACCTACTACTAACCTAGTACAATGCAATGCAATGTAATGTTATGTAATCTATAGTGTTATTGTCTACAGCGGTGCATGTAGTTAACTGTATCATATCAGGCTATTACAAAAGCATTTGTGTGTGAGCGAGACACGAGCAATGAGCCCTTATTGAGTGGTACCTCCTTCCAGACCATGGTCCTTGTTTAACATTATCTAGACTCCAGTTTAGTGAGAGAATGCTGGTCATGCTTTCATATGACAAACACCACAGACATGTATATAAATGACCGTGTGTGTGCGTGTGTGTGTGTGTGTGTGTGTGCGTGTGTGTCAGTGTTGATGGCTGTATTATGAGAAGGCATTTCTTTGTGTGAAAACGATCCGTTTTTAAAAGACCAGGACTTCTTTATGCAACGGGGATGAAAGAAAGGTGTATTGATATGTTCATTGTTCAGTGCATTCTGCAGCAAACACTCTCTAGCCCTCTGCTGAATCTAAACAATAATTACCATACTTGACTGACACACAGACAGGCAGATAGGTGTGAACACGTGCATGCGTATGTGTGTTTGTGTGGGTGTGTTTGATTAGAAACTACATTGGAGGAAATGAGTTTTCTAATAACAATAATGTAAACTGTATGTCTGCATGAGCAATGTGTGTGTGTGTGTGTGTGTGCTTATGTCTTATAGTTAGCAACATTTCCTGGTTTCTGCGTGGATAGCCTACGTAGATATGAGGTGCAGGACGTTCTACATCAAAGAATTATGGAGGAGAAAAACAGCTGGCCCGTGTGTGTGTGTGTGTGTGCCTTCAAAGGGGACCCTAGTGTGCCACCTGACATCAAGCATCAATGTAAGGGTGCACACACACACACACGCAAACGCAAACGCAAACGCAAACGCAAACGCAAACGCAAATGCACACGCACATGCAATGATGGCTGAAATCAAACAGTACACCTGTCAGCCTGTATGTGTCTACAAACGTGCACATGTGTGTTTGTCGAACATGTACATGCATGCATGCACGTGTGTGTGTGTGTGTGTGTGCACGCGCACGTGTGAGCGTATGTGTTTGTCCTGTCAACGATTAAAGCAGCTCTCTGAAGCAGCAGTCAAATAAATCACCAGGGCCTGTTAAGGTTCGGAGTTTGGGGCGGGGGTTTGGGAGCGCTGTGGGGGGGACGTGGAGAGGGGAGGTGTAGACATGTCGTGACAAGCCCAGACAGAAGGCACCTCAGCTGGGCAGAGCAGGCCTGGGTTCAGCCTCACTGGAGAGAGAGAGAGAGAGAGG
This sequence comes from Amblyopsis rosae, assembly GCA_025399935.1. Lineage (NCBI taxonomy): Eukaryota > Metazoa > Chordata > Actinopteri > Percopsiformes > Amblyopsidae > Amblyopsis > Amblyopsis rosae. Next base: position 4,731 of record JAODTR010016462.1, read on the forward strand.
GGGGGGAGAGAGACAGAGAGAGGGAGAGGAAGAGAGAGAGGGAGAGGGAGAGAGAGAGGGAGAGAGAGAGAGGCTAACACAGACAGGGGCTGATTGCTGTCACAGGGGTTTGGTGTGTTGTTGCTGCAGTACCATGTGCGTTGTGCCTTCTTTTACTGTAACAGGAGAGGATCCATTCATAAAATTAGGGAGTCTTTGGAATTGTTTGGATTTTGGTCCAATTTGTCAATAGAATGTCGTCCGCATGCTCCCACTTTGGTGGGAGGGAGGGGTCCTTGCTGTCAATCCAAGCCACACCATCTCTCCTCCTGTAGCTATACATCACCGCTGCCTTGCTCTTGTACACTAAGACTGCAGTTAATGTTCTTAAACTCTTAGATGTGACACATGAACAGTGTCTGTGGCCTTCTCAAGGTATTAGGCCATGCGTTAGTTATAACTCTTGCAGAAATGGAACCTAACACAGAGAGAAATGTTTGAAGGGTCTGCAACTGGGTGAGGAAACTCCCTGGCTTGGAAAACATCACCTATCCTGATAATAACTGCTGTGTGTGTGTGTGTGTTGTTTGTGTGAGTATGTGCATGCGTGTGTGTATGTGTGTGTGTGTGTGTGTGTGTGTGTGTCTATGTGTTTGTGTGAAACTACAGCTTCTAGATGCTATGACCTGCCAAATGGTAAGCATTCACACATTCACACAATCTCATTCACTTAATAATCATATTCCAAATACCTGAACAAACATTTTTAGCCACTTAGTCCTTGCATCACCTTACAGTAAAGGGGCAATCCGACATAGCGCCCCCCAAAACACGACAGCCGCCCTGATACTGACTTGACTTGCTTTGTTTGTAAACAGTTTTAAAGCTGCTTGACCAGTGAACCCAGAGGAGGAGCGAGCTGTGAGTAAGCGTGATTATTACACATGCTCTGGGGCGCCAGTCATATGCTGCATGTGATGTTAGCTGAGGGAAGGGCTGAGTCCTCGTGTTTGAAAGCAAGACATCGTTGTTTCTCTAACGGCTGCACGATAAACTCAGATGGCTCCTTAAAGCAAAACACAGATGATGCTATTTGTCCTGTGTGAGAGGATACTTGACTTGCATCTGTATGAAGTTGCTGTGGCTTACAGCTCTGGCTGCGCAGGTGATTTCTATGGTTTGTGTCTATTGTGTTTTCTGAAAATGACCAGAGAGGAGCTCTTTATGACCTAGGTTATGAAGCTAGGTCATAAAGAGCTTTTAAAAGCAATGTTGATCTAAGAGAAAGCACGTCAGTCAGAATTCAGAGAGGGACAGAGAGATGGAGTGGTGTCTTGTGTATATGCTTTATTTGCGTTATTTGCTTTCACGCGCACACACACGCGTGCACACGCAATGTTTCTCAAAATATTTCTCATCTCCTTGTCTGGCCGTAATGCCTTAGGAATGACTGCTGTCATCGCAAGCAAACAGCTCTCTCTCTCTCTCTCTCGCTCTCTCTCTCTCTCTCTCTCTCACTGCAGATACACACTTAACCACAGAGAGCAGTGGTGTTCGTGTGACTGATAAGAGCAGATGTACTGAGTGACATATTAGAAATACAGTACATTGCTCTCCTTCTACACACCATTGAAGTTTTGGATTTCAGGTCTCTAATAGTACCTGTAATACAGACAGTATAAAGCCTCTGTCTGTCTGTGTGTGTGTGCGTACGTGTGTGTGCGCATGTGTGCGTGTGTGTGTGTGTGTGCACGGGCACTGTGCGAGTGCGTACATCTGAGTACGGTCACCTGTACCAAAGGAATTTTGATTCACGGTAGCAGACTGGCTCTAATGTACTGTAGTGTTACCAGGGTTACCAGGGTTAATCGTGACACGACTACAGTAAGTCATGATGTAAGAAGAAGAGGAGGAAGAGAGAGGACAGTGTGTGTGTGTGTGTGTGCGTTTGTGTGTGTGTGTGTGCGTGTGTGTGTGTGTGTGTGTGTGTGTGTGTGCGTGGAAGTTAAATCAATTAAACTTTGAAATTAAATTCACATCAAGCCCAGATAAAACGCGTTTCACATTTTTCTCTTTTAATATTCGTCGTACATTTGTCAAGTGAACACCTGGGAGACTTTCCTCGCTGGTCTGTCAATATAAGCCTCCCCCTCCTTCATTCACCACCACCATTTCTAGAAGAAATCTATTCTGTCTTGCCTTATCTCTGGTGGTGGTCATTATCAGGTCCTGTCCTGCAGTTCAGAGTCACTCGGGATACTGCTTACACACAAACACTGCTTATACACACACGGCTCACACCCACACTGACGCACGCACGCACACGCACAAACACGCACACACACGCACACATGCACAAAGACACACTGCTCACACACACACACTGAAGCACACGCACACTGACACACACGCACACTGACGCACACGCACACTGACACACACACACACACACATGCACACACACACACACACACATGCACACAGACACACTGCTCACACACACACACTAAAGCACATGCACATTGACGCACACGCACACACACACACACACACACTACACAGAGACATAGAGACATCCTCTTATACATGCACATGGCGCATGCCCACACAAACACACGCACACACGCACAGACACACACATGCACATGCACACGCACACGCACAGACACACACACAGTCTCATTGATCCACTAATCTAGAGGGGAGGAGGAGGTGTGACGCTCCTTTAGTTAAAATCATTCTTCCTCCCACGTGATAGACAGAGGGATGCAGTATGAGAGGAGCAAGGGCCGAAGAGGAGACGGGAGGAGAAGAATAGAGTGACTGACAGGTCCAAAATTACTTTTTTATGGATTCTGCCTTATAGAGGATCTCCCTCCCTCTCTCTCTCTCTCTCTCTCTCTCTCTCTCTCTCTTTCTTTCCCTCTGTGTAGCATAGACCCCCATCCCACACACACACACACATAGATTACAGTACAATACATGTCCACACTGTGCAGAGGAGAGCTGTGTTTGTCAGCAGTCGATGGCTCTTGGTGAGTGATCTATCGATGGCGCAGGACCGTGTGAAAGATGACTTCAATATACTTCAATTTAGCCCCACTTCCTTTAATTACTTCCACCCTATGTGTATGTGTGTGTGTGTGTTTGCGTGTGTGCGTGTGTGTGTGCACCCCAGAGGCTGAATACCATTACATTGTGTAATCTGATAATAAAAAAATGGGTTTGACCATTATTGAATTTAGTCTGATCTGAGCTACAGGATGATAGTTTAACTGATCAGTGTGACAAAGGAATATCATGTGCATTTACCCGACAGAGGATTGGTTAACCAATAACTAGGCTTATGCAGCTTTTTCCAACTGATCCTTCCTCCTGGACAAATCTCCATACACAGCCGCTCTGAACACAGAGCTTAGGGCGTTGCGCTCAGGATCTCTCTCTATGATCATACCACGACACTACTATTACTAAGCTGTGTTGGCACATAGGTGAAAGAATATGTTGATCATCTTCTGGCACATTGTGGGCCTACAGCTGTACATGTACGAGAGTGATGCAGGAGACACATGGTTTAAGTTGAGTTCTTGGGGAATTAAGTTGCCAGTAGCTATCTAGATTAGAGATCAAGAGAAAAGGAAATGTCTCCTAGTTACAGCTAATTTGTTTAGTAAAATTAGCTGTAACATGAGAACACACTTTGTGAGGTATTAAAGTCGTGGATACACCTGATGTCCAAAACCCCATGGCTAATTGATTCAAAATGTGCTTTCCTCCAAATAAGCATCAAGATACACGTCCCATTCCACACTAGATATTGCAAGGTAGCCCAATTCAAATGTATCTAATTTCACAATGTAGTGTCTGTGGGAAAGACTTTGGTGTGTTGTCATGTTATCGTGATCCGGCAGTATCGGTTTAGAAAGTAAAACGTCCATTTGTTTTTGTCACTGATGATTCTTTAATTGGCCATGATTACAAAAACTAAGTAGAGCTGAAAAATGCCTGGCTCCATGGAGTCATGTCCCACAATTCCATATAGGTCACCAGATTAAGAGCCAATCAGCGATGTCAGGATACTGCATAAGTGGCCCCATGGGTCACATTTGCATATTTGTAAGTTTTACTTCCTTCCTTGTTCTGTCCTTTTCTTACACACATTAGCTACTGTACTAGTTAGCTAATAGTTCCCGATCACATGTCCTTAAGTTTCCTAGCCTCGCGACACCACCCTGATCTCTAATTTCAGTTTGCAGTTAGTATCAGTTTGGAACCCTTCAATTCAACAGCGCTTGTCAACCGGTTATAGCACAATTGGGCCAATCAGCAGCAAGCTGATGATGACAACAGCATATGTGATTATGTCTTATTATATGTATCATATGTCATTATTTCTGTATCCTGCACTCTCTAGCTGATTTAAAATTCTGATTGGGTGATGTATAGGTAGGTATAGTCCGATTGTATGTAAGGACGTTTGATTCAAATGTATCTGCTCCTTCAGAAACACTTTAAAAACTGATACTCACAATGCAGTGAAGTCAAACTGTCGCTTGCGAGATCAGTATCACAAGGCTATCTATAGTTCAGTCATAGTATTTATACCCCCCCCTCATTTCCTTCAGGTTCCTCCTGGGATAGGTAATTTACTGTAGCATGCTCTTTAATGCTATAGTTAACTAAATGAAAATTTAAACATGATGTCTCAGTAAGCTACTTGTGAACCAGTTACTTTAAAAGAGTAAAGTGATCTGTCTCCCCTCAAAGAATATGAGGGGATAATAACCTATACACAATGTTTACAATTACCTACTATGTGGAAAAAATACACAGTGGACGTACAGGTCTACTATGCATAGTAGAGATAGGAAAGGCCAGATGTGGTAAATCTGTGGTTCAGATATTTACAACCGCCATTCTAAAAAATAAGCACAGGTACAATTTGTTCTTTAACTTTACTTCTTGTAAAACAACTTAGAACATCCAGCCTTAGCAAGGCAAGATATTTTACAAATGACAACGTAAGCCAAAGGAAACCATGTAAAACTCACTTACCGGCCTTTCAATAGGTTAGCTTAGCTAGCTTAGTTAGCCTAGGTGGTCACTGTTGTTGGTTTCAGCCTCACAATGAATGTTTCCACACCTGCGGGACTTCCACACCTGCATGTTAAATTATCATTGTGTTGTCACAGAGCCTTTGCAATAAAACCAGTCAACTACAGCACTATAGCCTATATACCGTATTTGTCCATTTCCACCTGCACATTACATTAATTGCTCATTTAGCCTACTGTTTTCATAAAATGGTAGACATGCACTGGATATCCTAAATTACACACACACACACACACGCACGCACACGCACAAACACACAGTTACTCAGACAGTAACTAAATAAACTAAATAACACAGTTATTTAAAAAATTATGTAAAATCTAATATTATACTATATATAAAAACTGCTTATTACTGTAACATTGTGTTAAAAATCTGCTATAGAATCTGGCCTTACATGCTTTTCTCCACAACTCATGTTCTGCCATGTTGTATGTAATTTGTGGTGGAAGGATACTGTATATTATGTGGTTTAGAGTTTGTGGATATAGGTGGTGGTTAGGTGGATATGTGACAGAATCTGCTGTGTGCCCTTCTGTGCAACATGTTTTGTGACTGCTATTGACAATGACAGGGTGGAGAAAAAATGGTGGCTGTGGGAATGATTGATGTACGATATGTCACATAACACTCTTTTTTGAACCCAAGTGGAAGAAAACAGCAGTGATGGGATGTAGCACGTCAGGTGCATCTGTTGTTTAGTTTTCATTCACACTTGCTCACTCACTTACTTATTGTCCTTTATTAATCAATAGGCTTCATTCCATACATGTAAGCAATAACACAATTAGCAGGTCAGCTAATTTGTATCCAATACATCCACGTTTGTTTCATGTAGTCATCTACATTTGCCTGTTTCCATTTATCACGCAGCCAGTGAAGTAAAATCTGTTGAGTCACTTGAAGAGCGTATCAGAAGTGTGTTGTTTTTTAATTAGCAACTGTTATTAGAAGAACACTGGTAAAGTGGAATGATACATGCATAATTAAAGTCCCAGTGCGTTAGACTGAAATATTGGCACTCATGGAATGCCTCTCATCCAATCAAATCACTTGGTTGGAACTAACTGTTATATAATGTATGTATAATTAACTTTTTACAATATGCTCAAAGATATACAGTCAATAAAAAAGATTGAATTTGATGTTATGTTAAAATGAAACTGCTTCAAAATATATTGTTGTTCCAAATAATGTTGTTCTAAATGTTTGTAATCTGTTTAAAGTAATCTGTTTAAATAAACTAAACACACAGCCATATAGTCATGAGGTAAACAAAATGCAGTTTCTTTATAATAGTTAATGTATGTTAGTCGTACAGTAGCGTACTGCTTGTAATGTATGTATTAATAAAGAAATCAAGAAGGCCACACGGTTTATTTTTGTAGACTGATTTCAACACACCTGACTCACTCAGTACAGTCACAAAGAACACATCAGAGAGGGTGTGCATGTGAATGCATGTCTGTGTGTGTGTGTGTGTGTGTGTGTTTGTGTATGTGTATGTATCTGTGAACATAAGCCAGGGGTTCTCCTGACTTGAGGGCTGTCTGATTGATGTGTGAATCTGTGTGTGTGTGTGTGTCTGCATGCGTGCATGTGTGTGTGTGTGTGTGTGTGTGTGTGTGTGTGTGTAACCCTCTCTTCACCTTTGTGTCTCCTACTGTGTTTTATGTGTTTGTTAGGGACTACACTATCAAAATACTGTAGGAACTACACTCTGAAACTCTCGCTTGTGATCCAATTGCTGATGAGAGGGCTGAGGTTCTTTGCACTAATATTAGAATGCCCTATTCCAGTGCCCAAGGCATGGTCTTGGGTGACACGGGTGTTAATTTTCTATGTCAAATAGTGTAAAACCTATTGAGTCTTGATATTATGATGATGGAAGAATCTTTAAGACCACAGTCATTTGGGGGTTTCCTGGGCATGTACAGCACTGTATAAAAACACATTTGCAAGTGTGCAGCAGATACATACATAGAGTTTCAGTAGTGGAGAAGGATGTAGTGACTGAATTTTGTGACATTCAGTGTTAGATTCAGTGAATATTTATTCATGGTCCGCTAGCTGCTCATTCTGTGTGCATTACAACACAGCTGTAAATGGTAACAAAGTGGTGCAGACCACACACAACAACAATATCCTATTGCCAATGTGTTTCCAGTGTGTGGGGTAAAGCCTCTGGGAGAGAACCCTATGTCATTAAAGGGAGAGGTGTTTTGTTTTGATCGAGTTTACAGAATGACTGACTATACCTTTAACAAAAGATATCAATTTATAGAAATATGAACCAAATCCATTTCAAAATCAATTGTCACATATGTCAGTGTATCTATCCTGCACAGCATGAAACACTGTATCGCCATGGCAATGTAAAATAGTTGTGTTTATATGCATTTGTCAGCACATATGTATGCATGAGTGTACTCTTATGTGCACAAGTGTGCACGTGTGTGCACATGTGTGTGTACATGTGTGTGTGTGTGTGTGTTTATGGCTATGTGTGTTTAGAAGACAGTGCTCTGTACTTGGTACATTTCTCAAGTTAACACAGGTAACACAGGTGTTCTTTCTGCATACAAACACAGATGGCCCTGCACACACACGAGCGAGCACGCACACACACACACACACACAGAGAGAGAGAGAGAGAGAGAGAGAGAGAGGTGTTGGAGACATGAATCGATGAAGTCAGTTTGACTCACCACCACCACCACCACCTTCATACACGCACACACACACACACACACACGCGCGCACCGCAAACTTCAAAAGCAGATTCTAGCCTGTCAGGCCAACAACACTATAGAACCCACATGCATTTTGTTTCTCCATTCCTTTCCTCAGAAACCCACCTGTTTCCTACACCCTTTAAATGACGCTGCCCTCTCTCTGTGTGCTGCCTGCATTTACAGCAAGAGGTTGAGGCTATCTACCTCTATCCATAACGTATGCTGGTACTCTGCTTCAGACGTTGGCACCCTCTCGTTCTCGGCCATACACTGTGGGCCCCTATCTGGATCAGACGAATCCGCTGAGCCGTGCCTCTAACTAGACACAATGTAGCGACGCTCCTGCATGTGTGACTGGGAACATTTGAACCAGAGCATTCTCTGATCTAATTCACAGATGCTGGCTGGAGCCACGGAGCGGACTCCGGAGGGTGTGCCCCATCCCAGCAGTTATGAAACATTTTGACCCCCTTCCCCCTCAAAAGTAGTTCATAATATATGTCATTATTTGAATAGCAAATGCAGTTAAAAATGTATTTGAAATTGCACGTCAAATATAATAAAAAATGTTGACTCATACCATATTGGGTATAATGTATACATTCAGTACTCTGGGATATGTCTACATATTGTATGTATTATATATATTTTAATATATTGTATGTCATGCCTTGTAATGTAAGAATGTGGAGGTGTTGCAGCTCTGAGCTTGGAGTGAGGTTTGTACATTACAGGCAATCAACACACCATGACCTATGACCTCTAATGATTGTGTAATCTCCTGGAATATGGGATTGATTTGCTCTTTTTGATGTTCTTCCATGCAGATAGAGTCATAGTGTATTCTGTTGAGTCAGTTTGCCTTGTAGGATAGTGTAGAAGACCTGCTGTATTCATGGGAGCTGGCTTCTTCTCTCAGAACATACTCATTCTTACATATTCTGCATGCTACATTGGATAGAAAGCTAATGACTGATACTAGTTTTGCTATTGAAATTAGTAATATAGAATAGTATAAAATTGTTTGCAAACAAACATTTCTGGCCAGCACAATTTCAACCAAGAATGTTTAAGTTATCTGGACTATATTTCTTTTAGAGAGAAATATGTCAAATGTTATCTGCATTTAATATACATGTTTGTTAAAAGGGGTAATTTATGCTTATAAACTATATGTATTCTAATTGTTTTTATACTGTATCTGTTATTTGTGTTGGTTGAGTGGAAAACATTTCATAAGTATGAATTTAAGTTAGAAATCCCCAATATCACCACCCTGCTATCTCTCCCTCTCTCCCTCTCTCTCTCCCTCTCTCTCTCTCTCTCTCCTCTGCACTTTTGTCTTTATCTCTATTACTATCTCTCTCTCTCTCCTGCACTTTTTTATTTCTCTCTCTCTCTCTCTCTCTCTCTCTCTCTCTCTCTCTCTCTCTCTCTCTCTCAACAGACACCTGGCCCAATCATTCTCCACTATATTGTAGGAAGGAGGGATGACTCAGAGAAGATGGAGGGTGAAAGATTAAGGGAAGATAAAGCGGTGGATGAAAGCGTGCGTCGGAGCACCGGGGCTGCCAGTCATCATCTAATTGCAGTGTCTGTCAGAGAGGACGCGCGTGTAGCCGGAGAGTCAACTAGGTCCTCACACGGAGGGGGTCATATAGTCTCTATTTCCAGTTCAGACGTTTATTCACCAGCCCAGATGACCCCAAGGAGTTTTAACAATTCAATTAAATCACATTTTAAATTACATTATTTCTAATGTTTCTAATATTTCTAATTAATAAAATATTATACATATGAATCTTGTTAATTGTCACTAATAAAATGTGCATATCAATTTCAATGTTGTTTGTATTGTGGCGAGGTGTGGGCATGGTTTTGAGCTGTCTGTGAACGGAGGGAGAGTGTTGGGGCGTGGTTCACGGACTCTGGGGATTGGGAACAGGTGTGTGGGTTCATACTAATCACCTGTGTCCCTAGAAAAGCATACAGGGTAATGAAGAGGCCTGCCTTCGTATTTATCTGCTGCTGAGGCAGGCCACCATTCCAAATTACAAATAAGAATGAATAAACAAACTCACCTGTGTACATGTCGTTAGTCCGTCACATGTATATTTGAACGTTATTTTTTTAGGTATTTTATGCTATAAAAGTGTTTGCAGTGGATATATATGACTTTCTACCACTAGATGGCACACTAAACACACTGTCATCTCAAACCAAAACAAATACTTTGTGGGCCACAAGAACGCACACACGCACACACACACACATGTGCACACACACACTACAAATATGAACATACTGCGGGCCCTATGAAAACATGTATTAGAGGAGATCAAATTACAACATGTGATTTCATTCTCTGCACAGGATGCAATTACTTAAGAATTAAGTTATTTGCTGATATATTGATGTTCACAATATCATAAATAGTACCGTTAAATGTTTCTTTACGGGGGTCACAAAGGATTTAAAAGTCATAAGGCCTGAGAACCACTGCATGTCTTACCTCTGTAGTTTGGTGGTTGTTCACTGGCAGTAATCCTGTCTATCTAAATGCTTGATGGCACTGGAGCATGCTCCCAGCTGCTGTGTAGGCAAATTCTATGAAAATCCTTTAACCGTGTAACAGTGAGGACGCTGCAGCCATGTATATAATAAGAAATCGCTTGTGGCTTCCTTTGTCTTTTATTATATATCACATTGTATCTGTAAAAATATATTCTCAAAATAAATAAATATATGAAATAAATATATGTCCTGGGAGGAGAAAATGCATAAATTAAAAAAACTGAAGTCTTAAACAGGTTTTTAAAATTCCTTTGTCGGGCCCATGCTTGTGTGAGAAACAAAATTCAGTCATCGCTGGAATGGAATTCCTTCACTGGAATATGACCAGTTCGATACTTCTACTCATCATGCACTTAAAAGAAAACCCAGTTTGATCTGCATGGTCGGAACTACTCGAAGGAAACTTCCAGCAGCCAATCCATCTCTCACACACACACAGTTTCCAAGACAAACATGGCTGCTATCCAGTGCATGTAAACTACCTCATTTGTAAACTGGCCGACAATAAACAGTGGTTTCAGAATTTTAACAGATAATTTAAATTCTTAGCAGCAAAAGTATGTTTAAACTGAAAAAAAATAGATAGATATGGGACACCGTGAAACTGACAACCTGACAGCCACAGCCAACATGTACCAACATGTACGCCACATTTATTTCCAGTGTGCCATTTGTTCTCCATTCTCCTGAGGTCAAGCCTTAAAGACCCTTACGTTTGCTGAGAACATGCATTGGAGAGCTGGGCAAAACCTGACTATAATGGATGGAACATCAAGATCCTCCGTATTGCAGCCACGGGCACCATATATGCATAGGAAAAAATATGGGTCAATAAAAGGGAAGAACAAGAAGGTCTCTGGTCTTCCTAATCCACCACAGAGCTCTGGTACAATCTTGCAGAATCAAAGTCCCTGTCCAGTCTGTTAGCAAGGGTTTAAGATTCCTCACACCCACACCAGAGGGAAGCATGTATATTTGACTTGATCCTCGTCTTGCTTCACATCTGAAGGACTTCCAAGTCCTTCAGCATGGAGTTAGGTTCAGATGCACTCATATCGCTCTAAAGCTTAGTCCACTTCTGAAGGGTCTGGGTTACCTCTCGAATCTCAGCTCTGGCCCAAAATGTCCCTGTAGAGCTCGGGGACCCTGTCTGGATCGACCGGCCGTGGCAGGAAGTGTGTAAACCTCTGGTGCCTCCTTGACCTTGTTCCATCCCTAGATGTCCCGTCTTTGTTGAGGGCAACAAAATAAAATGCACCCCTCTCCCCGTGCCGGTAGATGTTGGAGGAGTAGGTGTTGTACCAGTTCTCTTCAAACTGCTCCTTGAAAACAGCCTCGGCTGACAGCTTCTCCTGCAGACACAAATAGAGGAAATGATTAGCAAATGAACAAAAGCATTTTCTCCCCACACACATGAACACATGCTACTGTGACACCTGCTTGCAACCTAGAAACACATGATTGTGTGCTCTCAGCAGTATGTGAATGTGTGCGTGCGTGTGCGCGCGCATGTGTGTGTGTGTGTACTCACAGCGCCGTACAGTTCTCCCTTGCTGTTCATGGCAAGGTAGAGACCACTGTCCACCCCTCTGATGCTGACCAGCCCCACAGCCAGACTGATGAACTCCAGGATTCCTGCACATGCACGCGCACACACACACACACAGAGAGACCAGCAGCGTTATTACACATCATGCCCACTGTATTACAGATTAGAGATTATTTTTACACTGACTCTCCCATTGATCAACTGCAGACAAACTGTATGTAATGATGATAGTGATGCTGTAGTGACTCCTGTGTATCAAATGTGTATCAAACTGACTTGGATAGGAGTTCAAAACCCTTGACTTGTGTTTCAAGGTTTACCATATGTATTATGAATCCAGTATAATATAATATAATATAATATAATATAATATAATATAATATAATATAACATAGAATAATATTCACTGGGCAGGGTGCAAATCCACAGTAAATTATAGCCTGTATGCAAACATGACTATTACTATCAGATGTCTCATATAGCAAATTACACAATGTTAGATAATTAATTTTAATTTAAATTTGATATGAAAAGTGTTGGATTAAAAATGTCTCCAGTCTGGAAACGATATAAGCAACATTTTGATCTCAACCTTTTGATAAAATGCAGATCGGATGCAGATCTAATCTACATACAACATCAAATTCCAATAGTACATTTGACTTTTGTAGTACATGTTCAGTAATTATTTATTAGCCTATATCCTATTACCTAATTATGGCTTTATTAATGTATCAATGGGTTATTACCAACATTTAGGCCTGTACTTTAGCTATACTGACAGTGGCATGCGACTGATTCCCTCATGGAATCCTGACACTATATGCTTGTCACTATGCAGGGAATACAATATATAATAACAATAATCCTATAGGCTGCTATACTGCTACTACTACTACCACTACTATTACTACGAATACTACTAGTACTACTACTACTACTACTACTAGTACTACTACTACTACTACTACTAATACTACTACTACTACTAATACTAATACTAATACTACTACTAATAATAACAGCATAACATTTGTGTGGTTTCTTACCGAATCTGCTGTGGTCCTTCCGGGTCCCTTGCACAGTCCCGTCAGGGTGGATCTCCAGATGATAGCCGGTCCTGCAGTAGAGCTGTCGCCGCCTGAGTATCCCCTTCAGATGGCTGAGATCTGCAAGGCTTCGGGAGAGCCTCTCCGCAGACACCAGGTGATCGTGATGCTGCTGTCCGCCCATCAAGCCCAGTCCGGTAACGGAATTGTAGTCCACAGCCCCGGCTGGGGTGAGAAAGAACTGGGAGCCCACAGGAGCAGAAACAGCGTCCAGAAAACCGTTAGTAAAGCTCCCCAGCTCGCCCGCCGTCCCCATCACAGACCCCTGAACCAGTGCAACCTTTAGATACGATCCGAAGTGATGACAGCCTCAGCAAGCCAGCCCGCGATGTTTCACCGTATGAAGCAGAAAAGTTAATCGAAAATCCACTGCGTGTGTGTGTTTTGCGCAGTCACCAATTGCAATTCTGGAATTTCTGGATTGATTAATTTTCGGATTAAAATCCCAGGTTATCTTTATTCCAGTAGGCTATCCCAGTCACAGCAGCGCATGCCTATCCTCTCTCCTCTCCTATCGCTCTGCCTCCTCTTCTGCCGCGCGCTGTCTCTCCTTACGACCCCAGGATACTCCCCTTTGCTCCGGTGCGTAGAGGGCTTCCCTACCTCTCTCTCTCTCTCTCTCTCTCTGTGTGTGTCTGTCTCTCTATTTCCCCTCCTCCTCCTTCTTTTTCACCACTTCTCCTCCTCCTTAATTTACTTCTATCGTTTTTTTCAGTTCTGGACACACGGCGTCCTCAGTACGCCTGTAGCAGGGGGATTCACACACTGCACTTATAGTGTTCTGTATGGAAATAGTCCCCGTTTTGCTCTTTTATACATCGCCTCCAACACCCATTTAACACCCCAACCGCCAATCCACCCCACAATGTTGGTAACAGAACTGATCCCACCTTTGATGTGCAATTTTAAATGCATTCAATGAGCGCTCGTCCTAACGCGGGTTTCCCCGATAAAACGTTGGCTATAGCCCTGCAGCTCGGCGGTTGAGGAATCACCAATCTGCACAAACTGCACAGAGGCAGCAAAAATGGTGATGGTGTGACGAGCTGAATGCCTGAAGGAGTGTGTTTGTGTGTATTTGTGTGTTTGTGAGGTGGTGTGTTTGTGTCATGTGCATTTGTGTGTTTGTCATGTATAGTCTGTTTGTGTTTGTCGATTCGCAAGTGGACTTGTCTCCTTGGCTGATTGGTAGCAAGGGATTCCAATGAACTGGGTGTTTGTGTGCGTGTGCGCGTGTGCGTGCGCGTGTGGAGTGAGAGTGACAAACAGCATGAAAGTGATATTACCATTATCCTAAATGCTTTACAACCTCACGCCCCTTTTTATAAGTGTCTCAGGTGCGCCGAGGGAGGCCGATATAGGAAAGCCCCCGTTTGCGTAATTGTCGCACCCAGATGTGGATTTATTGCCCACGTTTTATGCAACACACACACACACACACACGCGCGCACACGCACACACGCGCGCGCACACACACACACACACACACACACACACACACACACACCTGTGCAAACGGCATCACTTGACTGTCAATCCGTTCACTGATCTTTCCATGAGGCTTTGAACAGACTGTGAGCCCATATATCCTTAATTGTGGTCTTAAAACAGAAATCAAAGAGACAAAAGACATCAAAGTAAGGGCACGTTGTAAGAGGATCAGGCAATAACATCTATGAGAAGGGAATATACCTGTTTGAACTGCGACCTTAAAAATACCCAGACACTTGACACTCACCAGACATCAGTGATGTTTGTTGAAATATCTTTAACCTCATCGCGTTGATCGAAACAAATAGGCTAATGTCCTATTTTAACGTGGACAGGTCGACAAAGGCTCAATGTCGAGTACGCCATTTCTTCCGTCGATGTTAGTCTAACAGTTGATCTATTGACATTAAATTCGAGTAGCCTATATTCTACAACGTTGTCAGACGTGTTAAACATAGGCTATATTAGCCTAACAGCAACGGCATAATCCCCTATTGACGCAACCTTTAGAGCAACCCAACCTGTTAAGAGTGTTGTGAATATTTAATATATTGGACTGAATGTTAGAATCGCACCTCTAACATTGACTGCACTGGCCTTCCTTAAACTGGCTTTACACATCCTTTCCACCACTGGTGACATGCCTACATGAACTCGTAAACAAACAGCATGCAAATCTATTTATTTGCTTATTCATTGGGCATGACACGGATATGCGCCCGCAGTGATTTGATCCATGCAGTGAATTGGAACCCCCCCCCCCCCCCACACACACACACACACACACACACGCACACACACACGCACACACACACATAAATATAAACGCACACCCCTTCTCCCCTGGGAGTCGTGTTGATAAATGAGTTGAAGGCGCGCCAGAAAGTGTGTGTGCGTGTGTGTGTGTGTGTATGCGTGCGTGCGCGCGGGTTTGTGTGTGGTCGCAGAATGCAGGCCATTTTGCTCCCATGTCGATTTCTCTCGCCAAAGCGCACTGGTAGGTTACGGCAGTATTGCTATCTACCCGGTTGCCTTATATCTCTCTTGGGTTTGTGCGTGTGTGGAAGAGAGAGAGAGCATGTTGCACGCGTGTCACGCCCTTGTGCACCTTACCCTGAGTTCATTAGTATTTATGATTTTTCTCCCCCCACAAACCACTTCACAAAAAGGTATATATCTTTTCAAAGAGATCGTTCGGAGTCGCCTCGGGCCGATCAGATCCTAATGTATTGGAAATCGACTCACAGTCACAATGAAGATGTCAACTACGACGCAAAATCCCCACAGTCGCCCTCCCGCAGGAGATAGCCAAAGTTGTTTCCAGGGTCACATTGTATTCGAAAGATAATTCATGTTGCTATATTATTTATTCCGTGACAGTGACATAGTGAAGGGCATCGTGTGGCACATTCGCACATATTCCGATATTAACGTTAATATGCTAATATTGGAATATGTGGAATATTAATTTTGAACATGAATGTGCAATCAAAGTCACTGACAGAATATTATATTCCATAGTTACACTTTCACACATTAACTTTTTTTAACGTTACGTTTCAGTTTGATGAGATAAACTAGGACTATAGCAATAGCCCTATATTATAATATCTGTGTGTAGCATATAATAGGATTTAAGATCTCCATGCTGATTATAAGGGCAATATGCAGCCTCGGGGTTGGCTATAGAGATTTCTCCCACACACACAAATGGGGGAATGCAACCTAATCGAAAGCCTGAATAATGGAATAATTGAATAATTTGCCTTGAGGTCGTTAAGATGTAGGCCACCGTTTATTAAAGGCAATAATGGCATTCATGAGTTGTAATCTAGTAGTCTCCAAATAGGCATATATCTTAACAATTTGATTTAATTGTGCACATATCTTGATCATATTGCCTATATAAAATTATACTTATTTGTATAGGCATAGTCTTAGATAATATTAATAATATAAATAGAATAGAAGTTATTGAATATTATAGGCATAGCCTAATAACTTTTGTCTTTGGTCACTAGCAAAAAACATGTGTTTCCGCAAAGACATTATAGGCAGTGAAAACAAATGTTTGTGCATGAGTGGCTTTGGTGCCTCATCAGTCAATCAATTCAGCCTTTAATTAATGTGTTGAATTTTGAAGATTTGCAATAGACATTGTTTGATCTACTGTAGGCATCTAGCCTATTAGTATCCTACAGTAGACTTAGTGAAGAGTGATTCACTAAGGTAAGCAGGTGAAGTCCCGATTTTGACATAGGCTAGGCTACTTTATTCTTCAGGCATCAAAGGAAAAGTCCCATTGGGTTAACAGCCTTATATGCAGACTTAAATGGAGAGTTAATCTTTGATATTCTTTTGATGAAACGATTTGTGTCTTATGATAGACCTAGGCCTACTTCTATCTTACTGTGAATAGAAGAGGTTATATCTGACCTATAGCCCATTTTTGGCCAATCAGATCGTTTTGGTATTTGTGTGTTTACTGAAATGGTATGTTAGCGTGGGCCTATATGCTATTTGTAAAAGCGACTGATACGAAAGAAAACGATTGTAGGGTATTTCCATTTAGATATTAGCCTAAAGGTACCATGGGAGACTATAGGCTATTCCACTTCGTTTAGATCTCGCGATGAAATCAGGGAACGTGCTCGCTCTCTTGCCACAATATTTTCATTATCACAGAAAACCGCTGGGGCAGCAATGGCCGCTTTTCGCCGAGTGGCAGCTCTCGCGACCAGACTAAATCTCTGGTCGCCGTCCAGCAGCGAAAATGTTCGCAGTATGGTCAGCAGGGGACGGAGACGGACATGCCTGGCGGTTGGGATGTGTCTCGCAACGGGAGGCGCCCTGGCGTGTTACTTCTACAACGAGACCGCCGAGAGAGACAGGCGAATGACGTGGAAACACAGCATCAACGGGCGGGTTTTGCTGTCCTCCATCCCTACTGTTGAAGCCAAGGATAAGGTACTGTAGAGGAAAATAAGTGTCGCGTCAAAATAGTTTCCCAACAGAAATTGTTCCCATACAGTAACCTATACTCATATCATACAGAAGCCTACAGATACATAGGCTAGCCTATGCTTAAGTTATAACCTGCTTATAACCGCATGATACATAATAAATACATTGGTTTGCTCAATGATGACAGTCCACATTGTGGACACAATAACAGCAAGCCGTGCTTGCTTGCTAAACTACCGTACAGCACTTGTTATATGGGTTTCAGTTGCTATAATGCCACGTTAGCGAGTTCCTGCTCAGTGCCCCAAATCTTAGGCTTCCCTTAATGTTGACATAAGGGCCAGTAATGAACAGTGCTAAAGTGCAGTAATTGAAAAAGAGTGTAACTTGCTCACTCTATAATAGTAGCCACTAGCCACACAAATAACTCGTTCCCCAGAAACATTTCCTTGTACCTCTGGTTTAGCCACATATTTTCTCTCTTAAGCGGGCGTGTCATTTATATACGCCCCTGGAAACAATTTGCTTACTATTCAGCATCAAGATGACCGCCCAGTGGAAACGTTTGGCTCACTATTTGGCATAAATATGGTACTAGAGGCGCTCTCCGTTACAACAGGTGCTGAAATGACAGTAGGCTAAATGCCTACTGAAGTTAATAAAGAACACGTATTTGCATTTGTGTGTGCATATGTATAATATAACTGAATTAAAAAAAATATGGGAATCGTTCACCGAATTTTATTACAAATAAAAATAATTTGTTACAAGACATGCGAAACAAAAAGTTACAAGACATAAGAAATTAGACCTACATAGTAGTTTAGGCTACTTCTGGTACATTTCATCAGTTTAGGCTACACTTTATTTTGTGACAAATTCAGGTGTACTGCAAGTATAATGCAGTAGCCCTACCTTTTACATACTGGATGCATAGTTGCGTATCTTCACAGAAATTGAATTTATATCATATTGAGCGCTGCGAAGAGCTTGCAACATAGAGCTTGCATCATAGAGCTTGCAAAATAGAGAGTAGGGGTGGGAATCGCAGAGTAAAGGCCCTTTTACACCAAGCGTGATGCGAGAGTGCAATTTTTCTAAAAAAACTCTGAAATAGTGGTCCAACAGTCTCTTGTGCAGTCAAGACTCCGGCACGGCACTGGAAAGCCCTTATATCTTTTGCCAGGATAAAGCTTACAAACTCTTACACATGGTTAATCAGTTGGCATATAGTATATAAACGTTAGCAATGTCATCCAAATACACTATGAACTTCTAGCTGCTCTAGCAAATTATTATGCTAATGTTAGACAGATCGTGTAATAAACTAGCTGATGTAATACTTTTGTTTTTCTTTTATTGATTTAAATTTGTAAGTGCTTCAAGATGATGTCAGTCTCAGATATACGCTACAATTAATTTGGTCCTTAAATTATTTACCAGTGTTAGGGTCATAAAATACAATGTAATGCTTGTCTTGTACAGTCCAAGGCCCAATGTGAGGAAAAATGTAATGAATATGTATTACATTAATCACTTATCTGTTGCTTAAAAAAATGTTTCCCACAAAAACTGATATAAAATGTCTGAGAGAAAAATATTAAAAGAAAATATATTTGATCAGGTTGGACAATATCTTAGTATGCATGCATACTTACTATTCTACCATGTTAGTCTCCTATCTGCTTAGGAAGAATAAATGAGAACCTCACGAGTCCTGATTATGTACCCAAACTGTTTGCACACACATATACCAACAATAGGTTAATAATAATAATATTTATTTATATAGCACTTTTCATACAGAATTGCAGTTCAAAGTGCTTTACAGAGAGCGAATACATGTACAGTTGCGCTTCCCATAAACAAATACAGAAATACAGAGAAACAACATTAATGAAAATGGTTAAAGGAATCAGATTAAAAAAATTAATATAAGAAAAGTTAAAACAGGTGCTTAAAAGAATACAATAAAGATACATAACATGATACTGAAATTACATACGTTAAAATGGTTAAAAGAATCATATGAAAGAAATTTTTTGGTTTGAGCTAATGCCGAGCAGACGAAACTGAAAAGCACTGAGACTTTGGTCCCCAGCAGTGAGATAAGACTATTATACAGTATTGTACAGATGTAATTATTGCAGATAGAGGCTTCAATGTAAAAAATACAGTATGCTGCCTGTATTGTGCACAGTTGAAAATACCAGCAAGGCCAGATGCAACTATCCAGTAAAGCAAAAAGTGGACTTGCTGCCATCACTAAGAATGAGACCGGGTCAGGAACTAATATACCATCCCAAGTAACCGCACAGCCAACCTCCTTTGATAAGGTGGTAACAGTTTACCGTGCTCTTGGTAATATTTGGTCCCTACAGAACAGACAATCAGTAGTTGCTTTCCATGTCAAATGTAACATAATAATAAACATAATAAACTTGTAATAAACATTACTTTACAGTACAATTGTCTGAAAAATGTACTTTGGGCTGATGTGTGCAGATTCTAAAGGACAAAATACAGTTACAGTAGAGGAAATAATATTAAATATGGATCGCAAGTCATAGTAAATTATCTGTTTTGCTGTCCAAATAGTCTAAGTCGACATATGGCGGCAGAAATTTAGGAAGTGATGTTGATGGTCTTTGACCACTATATTTTGGAGTTTTTTCTCAAATATTTGTGACATTATAAACTCATAATATCTGAGTTTTTTAAGAAAATTTGCGAGTTTACAAACTCAGATTATTCAGGTTTTTTTCCAAGAAAATATACAAGTTTATTCTCACAAATGTGCAATTTAAATCTCAGAATATTAACGCCCACCACAGCCTGTTCTTTGTTTTATAGCCCTAATACGCCGTCGTACCAGTCCCTGAGCAAGTTTAAATAAATGTTCCTGTTATTTTTTTGCAGCGGCGTTATATCGCATTTTATCGCAATATATCGAATCGTGGCCACTGTTTCGTGATATGTATCGTGTCATGTATCATGTCAGGTTAAAACTCTCCAATAAGTGCCTCTATCTGGAGTTGGTCCCCGGGCGCTGCCCACTGCTCCCTTGAGGAATGGGTTAAATGCAGAGAACACATTCTGCTGTATGTGACAATAAAAGCACCTTTACCATTAAACACAGCAAACGTCTTTGACAGTAGTTCAAGAACGTTTAAGACATTCAGGAGTTGTTAAGTGAAAAAGTTCATTCAACGTTAAGAACGTTCAGTCCTTCGAATGCACCTTTAGAGCCATAGCTTTCAAAATCAGGATTATTTTACCAGGTTAGCAAGTATATTCATTTTGTTGCCAAGTCAGGCCAGGTGGCCTGTAGACATAATGCATGTTAAGCACTTCAACATGAGTTAGCAGATGTGTCTGCGAATGACAATGTACTGTATTATGGTTATACCAGTTCCAGTAGGTTTTAAATACTTTTCTTTTCTTTATGGGTAGCATGACATTGTACTGTATTGGTGGTATAGAATGAGAACCAAGCTCTCAAACTTAGTTAACTTTTGTCATTATCCAGAGCCATCGGCAGCCTTGCTCTTACAGTAGATTCCCATGCAGCCATACCCTCATTTCCTGTTCATGCCTAAAAAAGCACTCTCGCTGAAGGCAGCATCAAAGCTTTATGAATGAATCTGTATGCTAATTAGCACGCTAGCTGAGCTGTGCAGAAACCTCAGTGCCCCGCAGCCAAACTGATTTAAATTTGGAAACCTGACTGCTAATTATTCAGCTTCATGCAGCACAATCTGTTGGCACAGCAGCTCTCTGCTACTGCAGCTAATCAGCTCCAAGACTGGGCTTCTCCAACAGAGAGAGAGAGAGAGAGAGAGAGAGAGAGAGAGAGAGAGAGAGAGAGAGAGAGAGAGAGAGAGAGAGAGAGAG
>JAODTR010016473.1:0-26135 GCA_025399935.1 Amblyopsis rosae
TTCACAACAGACCTTGACATTTGTGATTGCATTGTTTGTTTTTACTGTTTTACTTACTGTTTTATTTGGGCTCTGTGTTTGTTAATTGCATTTTATATTTTTATAGTATGAGCTGTCTATTTTATTTATTGATTTTACTGTACAGCACTTTGTGACCACTTCTGTTTTATAAATAAATTTGATTTGATTTGATATTATTTTATTTTTTATATACTTCCCAAATCGTTTTCATTTAATTGTATATTGTTTCTATAATGTATGTTCCTGCCTGAGTGAAAAGTCCATAACTGTATTATACATCTTAACGTTTTATATTGAACTTTATATTTGCCTGTGTACAATGTAAGATGGCCTGAAAGGCGTCCTTAAATTAAATGCATTATTATTATTATTATTATTATTATTATTATTATTATTAATATTATTATTATTATTATTATTATTAATAAACCGGGCGCTAACACGTTACATGAGGCCCTAAGTCAGGTGATCCACTGAATAAATATAAAAGGTGCATGGCTACCAGAGAATCATTTATCACCTGGATAACTGGGGGATTGGGCAGATTGTACAGGGATACTGTATATGGTGAGCCTCTCCCAATTATAATTATGATGCATAGCTTTCAAGGATAAAGCCATTGATCACATTTTTGATGACAAAAACCGCCTTGCAGAGTGTACCAGCTAAATAATCCTATTCCCTGCATAAACATGCTTTGATATATTTGATATGCAAACATTATGTGCAGTAGGGAGTACTACGTTTTTACATTTAAGTAAGATGCAAATGTGTTTTATATTTTTATTTAACAGTGGATCTGAAAATAGCACACTATATAGTTCAACCAAGTTTCTTGAGCAGTCTTACATTGTGCCTTGACTGGAAGGGAATCCTTTTGCTTGTACATCACAGTTAAAAATGTATTGGAAACCATTTCAGCTCCTTGGGAAACAACAATCCAACATGTTTTTTTGTTTGTTTGTTTTTGTCCTGTTGTGAAACATCTTAAGGTTTCTGCTGTGTGCAGGGTACATGAAGTAATTCACTGAAAATACGCACACTTCTGTGCATAGTTGGAGCGCTCTAAGGCACTGTATAATCGAGCAGTGTACCTTTTAAAGTAGCTCTCAACTGAGCAATTTCATGGCAAAACACTAATAATCCTCTTGAATTATAAATATCCAAATACATTGCCTCAAACAAGAGGTTGTGAAATACTTTGTGAACATGAAGATACAATCATTCTACAAGCTACCACATTAGCAAATGTTTAATCCATATAATTAATAATTTTGGGGGGGAAATACCATGGAATAAATAGTGAATGTAATCATTTCAAAGCCTGACTTTGGTGAAGACCACTGGATTTGATGTGTCCATAGACAGAAGTAAAGGCATTGTCGTAGATTCCAGGGGGGATGCAGAGGATGCGTCCCCCTCAAGCTTTAACAACAAGTGCATTTGTCCCCCCCAATAAAAACACGAAAGATGCACTGAATAAGCTAATTCGGCGGTAGCAGAATAAGCTATGTCCACAATGTTGGCAAAATGTGTAGTAGACTATTATTGTTAAAAATTTGCTATTTAAGCCCAGATCATCCCAAAACACAGATGTTTTGAATATGCAGAATGTTTTGAACATGAGCATACAGTAGGAGCTATTGAAGTCCAGGAGTTAACACATTCATTACAATTAGTTAATTGACCATTGAGATATGTCACATGCATATGTCCCCCAAATAGAGGACAGAAGAGTAGGTTAAATCATGGCTATGTTGAAAAACATGAAATAGGCCTATGCCTACCAGAGGAATTGAGAAATACAATACTTTCATATATTTTGAATTGTGCCAGAGTTCCTGTTTTTAATGTTTTCCTTGAAATAAAAATACATTTCCACCATACGCTCATGCAGAAAAGGCACACATTGTTCCATAAGAATTCACTAATATACAGAAAACCAAGTGTTTGATTCTCAATATTCCCCCAGACCCCACACTTTATATGTCCCCCCCCCCCCCCAATGTTCAAACGAAATCTACGCCCATGTGAAAAGGGCAACATTGTCGCACACTCTGCCAGTTCAGTTCTTTTTGCCTGTATCTTCCTCTGACACCTGAGTCTTAAAGAGTGAGTGCTGCGTCTTGGTAATAGGTAGGAATCTGTGCCCGCAGGAGAGAATTGTATTTTTCTGTATACAGCTTCTCTGATGACACATACCATAGGTTGCAAACAACTGTTCTGCCAGCAGCACGAAGCTGTCATTGCTGTTCATGGTCATCGTACCCATGCCCTGTTGTTATAAATGCTCTGCATCGTTAGCTGCAGTGTCTAGGGTAATGTAAAACAATACAAATGCAAAGAAAGGGCTCAGGTTTTGAGGTTGTAATCAAGCATTATCTGATCAATGAAATCAATGCTCCATTACCATCTTTTAGCCTCTCTCTGACCCCTGAAATTATAATCAGATTATCTTTACAGTCGAATTATTCTCTCATTCATTGCTATCAATACTGGAAGGCTAATACTGTAAGGATGGCCCATTGGTGATGCTCATCAGCAGTTAGGAACTGAAGGACCTGTTTAAATGACTTAATTAAGCTTTACCTGCCTATAATGCATGCTTTCAAATATGTTTCCCTCAAGTACACTACACACATGTAGAAATCGCTGCATACAGAGCCTCTGTAGTTCTACATACAAAAAAGGTTATGGACAGACATTTGTGCAATGAAAAATAAATGAATAGATAGATCTGTTAGTTGTAATATAGTACTTACAGTGCATTGACAATTGTAATATGAATATTCTAATTGTGTGGTTGAGGTGGTTGTTGTCTGTGTCACGACCTGCCTTATCAAATGTGACCATAACAAGGGGAGAATGTGAGATTTGTCCAATATTCAAATGAATGTATTACAGAAATACACAAAGTCATCTTAATCAAACAAACAATGTGGTGTGCCAATCAGTCATCAGTGGAGTAGTGAGTGATGGAGTTTGGTGTGTACATTGCAAAGAGAGAACACATAATCAGAACCAAGACTAAATGTAATAATGCCTGATGTTTGTAGTGGGTGCACCAGGTATACTGGTGCACCCACTACAGTATACTGTAGTCAGCAAATGTAATACAGTTTTTATCAAATTCTACAAATATCTCCTCGCATGTCCGATACTTGTGTTGAACACGCTCTCGCTTTGCTTCATAATGTGTTTCAATTCTGGCACATACAGTAAACAAGACATAGCACTTCTTTGCATCAATTGCATGCACATTAACAGCGCGCACAGGTCCGCGTGGCCGACCAGCGCAGAAGTACAATACGCTCAAACTACACCGTAGCCAATGCCGTAGGCTAGACGTAAGCTTACCGCAGAAACATAAATCGACCTTTATGCAACAAGCGCAGTACAAACAGAAGAGTACATTCCCGACCTCAAGCACACCTTGTGCATGTGTGCCATAGTATAGCCTACAGCATAAAAACAGTATTTTTTGTTTTTGTTTTAGATTATGCTGTTATAATTGTAGGTATGTTTTGTTAAATATTTACAATAAAGTATAATATATTTTATATTCGCTAAAATGGTCGCTGTTGCTCGTGCAGCAGGCAAAAGAATATATATACAGTATGCATGACACCAATTCACCAATGGTGAACATTCACTCTTTCTCAATCCATTTGTGTTTTGCTTGTGTGCGTGTGTGTGTGAGAGTGAGTGAGTGAGTGAGTGAGTGAATAAGAGAGACAGTTGTCCAATATAAATCTGGGCAATGACATCCAAGTGATATCAAGCACTCTATGTGTGTGTCCTCAATGGGAGCGTCACAACATGGGACACGCAGGTGATTGTTTATACAGGCATCAACACATTGAACACAAAAGCTTAGTGTCAGCACCCAGCGGCAAATGTATTCCGTCATCACATTGCCCAGTATGGCTCTGATAGCAATGATGATGGCAGGTTATCTGAGTGGCCTCGAGCTTCCCCGTTGATACTTTCCAGTTTCAACTTTCTTAGGAATTGTATTCTCAATGGTGTTTTGTCATTGCATTTTCGCCTAGTGTGAATATTACGGAGAAACGAGGGGGAAAATGCAATGCGCTCTGTGTGAAAGGTTGCGCTGTGTATAAAGAAGGGTGCAATTGTTTAAAATGTGCGTGTTGTGTATTTGTGTACCTGTGTGACACTGCCTTTAAGAAAAAGCAGAGTGATCCAGACCCACTTCAGACTATTTCAAACTTTCTTCAAAACGTATTTGATTTCAAGACAATATACCAAGGTTACACTGAAAGACAGAAACCAACTCTGAGGAAGCATGCGCATGTTTAGATGAAATAATAATCAGCAGGCCTCCACTGGCATATAAATGAATAGGGTCAAAAGGAGAGACTGAGGACTCTTAATTAAAAGTCATTGATGATACGACTTGTATTCAGCCCTGTCCAGTCATTTCATTACTGACAAAGAATCATTACGTTAGATGTGAGGGCAGATCAATATTCTGACAGGGTTAGGTACCCTCATTCCTGTCTCCCACTCCGAACCTGTGCGTCGACTGCAAACACTACACAACAAGAGGGACGAGGTCAAACATTTGTTCCAAGTCAGCATCTCCACACCCCCAAGCTGAGACGGGAAGAAATCACTCTTGGTTTGTCTAGGCTGACTTACCAGGGAGGCATCATTAAACTCCTTCTCAGTGGTTACATGTGCATAATTCATATCCAACCCGTTGAAATATAAATGTTGCCGTGTTGCAGAACTTCTTCTAGTGGACTACTGCACATGATGAGGGTTAGAATGGAAACCCCTGGCAGTAGGCTGGTGAGGTTCAAGGTAAAAGGGAAGGTTGAGGAGTCAGCTTTGGACAGCTCCAGGTTGCCTCCAGCTGAATACAATTTCAATGCCATTCTAAGACGCACGCACATACAGTATATACTGTATGTGCAGTAGTTGGTCATTCTGTGAGACGTGCATGACGATCACACACCAAAGATCTGACGTCACAACAGCAGTTGTTTGCAGTTATTTATAAAAAAGTTCCAATAAAATGTTCTTCTTGAATTCCTTCATTTGCTTCAAAAAATGTGGACTCCTATGTATTGAGTTGAGTTGTAGGGTGTTTGGTTGTACCGCGATCAAAGTGCCACACTATAAGAATGCTGTGCGTTTATATTATGAACACCTAACCACGCAGGAAGCAGAGCTAACATCAAAGCAGATGCACTGGCAATATTTTAGTGGTGCCATTAAAATCATTTATACTGCATCCAATATGAAGCAGTTGGTATTTTTGAGTCTTTATTATACTGTAGAACCTGTTAAACATACATATTGTTATGAAGCTGTTCAACTATAGAGTCATACTTACTTTATTGTGCACACAGAACCCTAGCTCGCTGTTTATGTTTGACATAAACAGCGAGGAAGGGAGGGGGGGCAGAGAACATGAGCCAGTAAAGGGAGGAGAGGTAGAGAAATGTGTAAAGCACTGTTTTGGAGGTAGCAGCTGATGTCAGAGCATTTTTTAAATGCATAAGGTCAAATCAATTCAAGCAATGTGCCTTTTATATTCTGGTTTAAAATAGTTACAGCTGGTTAGTGAAAATAAAGCCATTCATTGTGCTAGTAATAAACATTCCTTTCTTTTAATGACCCATTATAGTTCATGGATAACATATATGCAGATAATTGTGGCAGGAGCTTGTGAATAGCCATTATTCTTCATGCTCTTGGCAACATGCAGTCATGGAGGCACAAACATCCACACACATGCAAGCCCATGACCAAGAATAGGCAGAAATGTGCACTTAAACAATGAATAATGGGAAAGGCAGCTGGGACGGGGAGAAACAAGCTTGTCCCTTGCCACTGTGTCGAAACTGTTGGCACACTGTTAATTAATCACTGTTATACCACCATGCTGAAATGCTGCACAGTAGGAACGTGTGCGAATAGGGGGATTATTGGTAATTATTGTGGTTCAAGCACAAGTACCACATGCAGTGCCCTAAAACATTTACTAGTCTGAATAACCTTGCGTAAAGGATCTACTGTACCTTTTCACATTAGCAGTGGCCTTGACAGAGGGTTGTTTCTTAGCTGTAGCACAGTATTAATGGCGGGTTTCCATGGTGTAGTTGATCCTATCTGTGGTGCTCATTCATTTTATCCTTCCTGTCACAACAGTGTGGAGAATGCATGCAATGAATAACATATCAGAGGAGGAACAGCGGGGTAATTACAGAATAATGAATGCACATTTTCCCCACAATGTTGTGGGGGAAAAAAAGCTGGTAATATGTTAGAAATCACTGCTGCTCATTTTAAGAGTGTGTTCACTTATGCTAAGTTAGCTTTTTAATAGATCTGATTGGGCAATTAGCTGTCAAAACAACATAGTTGGTGGGTTATTATTATTATTATTATATTCTTATTATTAATAATATTATTATTAATATTATAATTAAACTGTTGGAGGTATAGCTTGTTAATACATATAGTTTAGGTCACACATTCATATAGTTGTAGTGAGCACAGTATTACCATTCCAGAAATGTTTAGCAGTCATACCTGGACCACATTAGATTTGGCATGGTATTGAATATATAGTCACTCAAAGCATGAACTGAGACAGAATAAGAAGGAGACAGAAACAAGCCCCTAAGACCCTGCTGTAAAGTAAAATCAACTGTCATGTCACAGGCAAAACATGCAACATGATATCCAGCAGTAAATATAGCTGCTGTCTATGATATTCTATAATCCATGCTGTGCACTATCCAGTATTCAGATGAGCCACTATATTATTGGCCACATGCTGGTAACATCTAGCCACTGCTGAGTACTAAGTGTTTGCTTTGTATGGTGGGCTTTTATTCTATTCATATTTAAAGTTACGTCAATGTAATTTGTGCCCATGAAAGAAAAGTTCTTTCATGAACCCTCCGAGCTTTCCTGTGGAGCCTTTTTTGTGTCTAAAAGCAGTTACTGTTATGCGCTTTGTATTTTCCTCATGTCCTAATTTTTCTTTCCCATTAATGGGACTGTAATCGTTCAGGGCTTATGACATTACATTTAGAGAAATAAGCTATTCTGATAAGCAATGTCAGAATTACTTTTTGATAAAGGGGAGAAAATGTTTTTACCGTTGTTGAAAATCAGGCAATTGAAAACCTGTCATGCAAGGGGCATGCAGCCTACTCACTCACTTATTTGTGGGAACAGGTTCACGGTGAATGAAAAGCTAAGAAAGGGATGCAAAATCTGTAAATTCGTGCCCTTAAACTGAACGCGTGCTCCGATATGTGGTTTCTAAAACATAAGTTGTAATGTTTTAAGTGTTCAACAACAAATACGGTGAAAGCTCAAGATGCGCACTGTTAGCACACAATAGGTGGATACAGTAAGATCAGTTACAGCCTACAAGAAACACATTTGAACACGGAAAAATACTGGCTTCATTGTCTCTAAAAAGGTAGCGATCCGAAGTGCTGCATGGCTGACATTTTCAGTCACATCCTATTCTCACCCCCAAATGCGTTAACATCTTGACCCTTCAGTGGAAGATGGCAGTTTTCTTTAATAACCATAGAAAATACTCTTCTGGGAAATTATGAATGAAGTGATATTCTAAAAAAAAATCTAATAACAAAAAAATGTTACTGTGAGATAGTAGTCTACGCCACTCTACTGTACGCCTTTACAAATGAAAGGCGTGCGTGGCGATAGCTAATGTGATGTTAGCCCAGTCTACACAAGGAGTCCGTGCATATGCTTGATTACTGCGCATGCTGTGCAGAGCTGCTTTATGTGTTAAACTCATGTCTGCTTGCTATGAAAATATGCTGGGCAGGTGTTGGATCATTTTAGCCTCATTAGCTCTTCCAGGCTCCCTGTGATCGCAGCAAGATCAGCTGAAAATGAAGGCAACAGAGCGACCTTGTCCACTACAATCATTCAAAGTTATTGAATCTGGATGGTGATGATGACAGCTGAAAAATGTTTGGCTGTGTCGGTGAGGAAACGTATTATTGGCTAAAATTGTCCTTATATTGACCTCCCACAAAAATAATGAATCCATTATTTTAATATGCTGAATTAAGCGCTTGACAACTTGCAGGCGGAAGGAAACAACAGTGTGTGCGTGTGTGTGCGTATGTGTGTGTGTGCGCGTGTGTGTACATGTGTGCATGTGTGTTTTGCAGCAATGTGCTTCCATGGTCCCATTGTCTCAAAACTGTACTCTGAATTTGATTTCCACATTAAACTGACAAACACATCAATAGAATATATTGGTCATTATCTGTGACCCTATGTGTCTGATGGCTCTTTTAGAAACAGGCATTGTATTTGATGTGAGCTACTTGCATTCTGGACCTCGGTGCTGCAGCCATGAGACTGATAACCCTCAGGTCAGCCCAAAAGACAATGGCAGAAACCATTAAGAAAACCATGTGCAGCAACCAATCCAATAGAAGGGGGCCATTCAAAAAGTGAACATCCGCTTTGCTGTCCCACACCACAGTACAATGCAAACTGAAAGGAACCAACTCGCTGAAAAACAACATAGTTTTGGTATTCGCCAGCACAGAACAATTTGATTCACTTATTTGATGTTGCTGCATTTGATCAACACAGTTACAGGACACAGCATGGCTGGCATTTCCAGATATAGCGTAAGGCCTTCCTAATAGTGAAGCAAAAGCATTGTCTAACAGCCAATACATCTAATAGCTTATTGATCACTGCCAGCATGCTCTTGAAATTGTTACTGTTTAATGTTGTCCGGAGAGGGTCTGATATAGTAGACATCCTTTATTCTGAAGATTTCCACTGTTACGATTGACAATATCTGTCAATGCTTCAATATGATTCAGGTACACGCTCAAATAGTTTAGAAGTTGTCCTTAACAGGCGTGCTTTAGGCAGTGGTCCCCAACCCTGGTCCTCGGGGACCGCTGCCCTGCATGTTTTAGATGTCTCCCTGCTCCAACACAGCTGGTTCAAATGACTAGCTCGTTATCAAGATTCTAACAAGTCATTAATTTGCATCAGCTGTGTTGGAGCAAGGCAACATCTAAAGCATGCAGGGCACCGTCCCCGAGGACCAGGGTTGGGGAACCCTGCTTTAGAGAGTTCTCCAAAAAATCTTGTCATCAAAAATGACAGAAACCGAATAAGTATTTGGCTCAAATATCTTCAAATGCACTTTCAAGGCATTTAAAATGTAAGTATTGTGAACTAAAATATGTTAAGTGACTGACCCTACTTTTTAAATATTGATAGATTTTTTATTTTAATGTGGCCTAGTTACTTCAACAATAAAACCATCAACAAACATAATTAAACATCCACTGAAATTTCTAGTTTATTAGCTATTGCATAATAATTAACATGTAAATACAGTTTATTGTTTGTTTGGTCACAAACACACACAACTTTGTTGAACATTGTTATATTTATTAAATATTCACATTGACTGCTGTGGATGGTGTGGAGGCCCATGGAAGCCTTCTCTGCTACCTATTTTTTAGCCTGCTATAAATGAATGGTATCAGCCATCCTGTTTGTTGCATTGACAGCTACTGTAATTGCCTTAGGGCAGCAGATTCCCTGCAAAATAACTGGGGAATTCAAAAGGAGAAAAAAAACCTGTAACATATGTGGTCTGTGCACTGCTGCTCATATAGGCTCTGCCTATTGCTCTGTCAAAGGACTTTCAGATGCTGGCTCATGAGATACTATAGGCTAGTCTGAAATACTAGTGAGTTCTGGAATAATGAACACACCAGTGAAATATAGTTGTCTTTTTTCACATATTTATTTGGATCAAACTTATATGACCTATTTAATTAAATAAATTGTGTTTTGAAATAACCATAAGATGTCCTTATATACTAATGAACTTGAAGTAATAATGAGGGTGTTATTTATTTATTTACACACACACGCACGCACGCGCACACACACACACACACACACACATGCCAGTATGCAACAATAATGTTTTCCTAAATACTCACCACTGGTTTTTGAATTAAATGTTTTCATGCATGTTCAAAAGAGTGCAAGTGCAAAGCGACAACTTTCAAAGCACAGCTCTTGCATTGTATCATAGTGCAGTGTCATAGTGCACTTGTCACTATCAGGACAAGTTAAATCAGAGCTGGCGCTGTGATCAGTGAAGCAGGAGGGTGTGTTCAATTAAATATCTCACTTTGACGTGTGTCTCAGAATTGTGGTCCCAGAGCTGTCAGGCCTCCAGTACAAGATTCCTCTGCAAGCAAAAGTCATACAGTATATACAGGATACACACAATAAATATAGTATCTATAAAAAAATAAGCTTTGTTTAAAGTTTATGCAGTTTGTGGTTGGCCACACACTATAGTAGACTGGCTTATAAAATGTATTTTATGTTTAAGTAAAGCATTGCATTTTATAGTAGGCCTAATCTATGAATAATGAACAAAGGAACATATTGTATTTATGTTATTACATAAAGTGTATATAATGCCCACAAAACACAGAAGTCGTGGTTTGCAACTGCAAACTGACTTGCTTTGTTTGACAGTTTTAAAACAGTTTGAAAAATGTGCGGGTGGGGTTGGCGGACTTTCACGAAGGGCAGGGGTTGCTCGCGTGCTCGTGGACAACAAAGTACAGCAACATTTCTCTAAAATAATCTCCAAATTCCCCTTTAAAAGGAATAACTAGCCTACAGTACTTGTACAAGCGTACATGTTTGGGAAGAACATTTTTCCTATTTTTAGCCAAGCATGGGCTTATTTCCTTTACAATGTAAACTTTGTAAAACTGTTGTATAAAAGCAATATAACACTCCAGCTTGTGTGTTATCACAAATAACATCATGGCTGTGATTTGGTCGCATCACACTTACATCAACACATTCTCTTGTGTTCTATTCCTAAAGTGACAACTGCAGATGCTACTTTAATTGTTAAGTAAGTTTTACTTGATTAAATAATATTGATACCATATAAATTAGCATGACATTCATATCAACAATACTATGGAAGTGGATTACACTTTGTTAATTGTTTGTTAGTGTTTCGCGTTACATGTTTACTCGTACAGTGTATGTTAGCTGAGAGAGCCTGTATTTTTTACATGTTTTGTGAATTTAACCTTGTGGTTTTGTATCTGTATGTTTCGTTAAGTTTGCACTCACACAAACACTGTGACATAGTTTCTTGTACCCAGGTGTGATGTTTGCCATTGTTATCTAACTACAGCAATGTTTATATGTACCCTTAGCTCCCAGTCCATCAAACCCCTCAGGTTTATCAGTGCCACCACCTTGGTTGGCCTCGACATTAAGTAACAATAAATCCACGTAGGCTGCAGGAGACAAGCGTTCTAATACATCTTAGGCTACCGACTTGACAACGTCTTGAAACTGCACCCAGGTCCCAGACCCATGTGTCTGTCAGACATTTGATGTATATTATATCCTGGACTGTCCCTTTGAACTCTAAGTGACAAACTATGGCCTTTGACCACTGTGCCCTGTGTGTTCTTGTATGTGTAGACCTTGTGGCAATTTCTATACATCAATGTCACCAAATAAAAAGAACATCCAGAATATGTACAATATAACAAGTGACTTATTTTGACCAAGACTAGCAACAAGGAGGGGCAAGATATTTTTAATCTCAGGGCGGGAGGCGTAGGCGTCAGAGAATCACATGTATACATTACTGTCTGATTAAACTGAAAATCTTTTTGCTTTCCTGTGCCACACCACACAGCAGAAGAGTTATACAATTGGAAATGCTCGCCATTTATTGTCTCTAATCTTTTATTGTTTGATGATTGGAATTGATATTGGGAATCACTCCTTGTTCTATGGGTGACTGGGTCAAGTTTATAAAACCAGCAAACAAATTTCAATGGCCTGTCTTTGCATGTGGTTACTATAAGTATAATCAGTTAAAAAGAGAATGTAGGTATTTTCATATCTTACATTTTTAATGATTTCATTTAGTGATTTGTTTTGTAACTATTTGCTGAATTCTATTATTAACGTTCTCAAATAATTGTGTCTGCTGCCATTTTCTCTACAGAATAACAAATGGATTTGATCAATTAACTACAGGCAGATAAAACGATGAAACCATGTGTCAGGTGATCAACCAAAACACCAAACGTTTGACTGATTTGGAAATCAACATGAAAAACAGGTGCTAGCCTGGTGCTAGAAGACAATTTGACCACATTCGTCCAATCAGATCAAGGACATGAGTAGTTGACATGAGTGTCTGAATGCGGGAACTCATTTACTATTGTTGGCACAAACTGAACCCAACTACCCGGCTAGACACTGACTAGATCCCGAATGGTTTTGAATGGAGTGTTTCCAGAATGACGTGTAGAAGGGCAACAAATTGTGAAGCTCATGAACTCAGGGTGTGCTCGCGAGGCTAGATATGTCAGATATCTCTTTTGTCATATTTGCTTTCCAGAGTTGGCAAGCATTTCCTTAACACTTTAAATCTGAAGCAGTTATCAGACACTTTTATCCAAAGCAATTTAAAATCAGTAAATGTGTCAATAGCTGAATAGTACACAATTAATAAGAAACTTAGCTATACAGATTGCAACATATATTATCTATTAATTTATCATTAAATCCACAAAAACGGTTTCTAGCAGACTAAATATACCAGTAAAGTCTATGAGCTGATTTAAAATAAGGTGGTGTGGAGACATTAGATAAAGGATTGCCATAGATAACGTCTGTTCGTTGGAGTGTAATGAGAGACGTCAGCAGCTAAGGTAACAAGGTGTATTCTGAAAAGATGGGTTTAAAGTCTCTTGTGTAAGATGATTAGCGACTCTACTGTCATGGCTGCTGCATGAAGCTCACTCCACCATTGCAACACCAGACAAAGAAGAGCCAGGACCAATCTGAGTGGCTCTTGCACCCTCAAAGCGACGCTGGTGCCAGCCGCTGTTGCCAGCACTCCGGTTGGGGCCTGGAAGACGGGTGTCTTGAATCGGATGCGGGCTGTGTGATGGGGAGCCAGTGAAGGTCTCGGAATGGGGGTTACATGAGAGAACTTGGGTTAGTTGAATACCAGACATGCTGCAGTATTTTGCACACTCTAAGGGTCTGGTAGTGGATGCAGAGAGCAGAGCGATGCAGTAGTCTAGGTGGGAGGTCACCACAGCTTGGCTCAGGAGCTGCAGCACTTCTCTTGTGAGAAACATCATTCTGATGCTGTAGAGGGAGAATCTCTGGCTTAAGTGTTCTACAGCTTGACTAAGGGCTTACAGACAGACAATTTAAGCACAACACAAGACAGCTAGTGGCCTCCTGAACAGCTAAGCCAAAACCACAGCAGCAGTGTGGTCATCTCAATCTAGACAACATATTAAAATGATTTACAGATTTGGAGACAAGACAAAGCTCAGCCAGCAGTTATCCTTAGAATGTACGTATTAATTACCTAATCAAATTAATTACCTAATCAACTAGTAATTACCAGTATTATCCTACTCTTTTATACACAGTTAATAAAACCTCTTTATATTGGTGTTGGTTGAGTTCCTGCACCACCATCAATTACAAGCAATATATTGTAATTATTGTGTATAATTTGAAGGTCTGAGGTCTACTGCAGTATCACGTTTATTGGATGATGCCCTTAGTCATTTCATTCCATTATGCTTAACATTTAGCCTACATTGTCAAAGATCAGACATTATGTGACAACGATTTGACAATTAACTCGCAGACTACGTTGGATAATGACAATGAAATGTGCCATTCACACATTCACATGTGTTGCTGTGCAACAATGCACAGCAACGTTAGACATCTGTCCATTGCAATTATTGATTAAATGACTTGTTTCTTTTCTCCAAGCAATCAGTCTATCAAACTCCATAGGTATTTAATTTGCTTCATATAGCTTACATGCAATACATGCGGTGAAGAAACCTTTCAGTGCTAAATTTAGATGTATACTGTGCTAAAGCAACTGTAAATAAAAGTACGTATGCTGTAAGTATCAAAATCGGTCAATCCATGTCTTAATCACAATGTTTGTATGATCCACACCAGACATTCAGTTTTGGATTACATTTAAATTACCGGGAATTGTGTTGGATTTTCTTGGAGAAAAATACCATAGATGGTACAGTATTTTTAGTATTACCGTAGACATTATTCGGTGTGTTGCCTATATGCAAACATCTTCCTCTACCCTCGAGAAGAAGAGTCTGAACGTTTCCAGCTGGTCATCCTCAATGGGCAAGCTGACATGGTGGGATGTGTGGTGCTATCATCTCTATCCATCTAACTCCGGGGAAATCACAGCTTATTCTATCAGTCAGAATGAGGAAGCATTTTCATGTGCACTGTGCCTGTGTGGCCTTTGAGGATAGATATTTTACCAACTTGCCATGACAACCGACCAAAGACTTTTCAATTTGTTTCAGCATGTTTAAATAGGTGTTTTTATTTATATGACATATAATATTGTATTACTTTTTGACGCAGGGGCATTTGTTCTGTAGTAATGTATATACATAATGTGTAAATACTGTGTATATAAATATTGATTTATGTATGCAACACTTTTGTTTTTGCCCCTATTCAACATGAGCTGAACTCAAAGATCTAATACTTTCTCTATGTACACAAAAGGCCTATTTCTCTCAAATATGAATATGACATGAAGATGCAGATCAGACAACATGAATATTGCACAGGTGTGCCTTAGGCTGGCCACCATAAAAGGCCACTCGAAAATGTGCAGTTCCATCACACAGCACAATGCCACAGATGTCGCAAGTTTTGAGGGATCGTGCAATTGGCATGCTGACTGCAGGATTGTCCACCAGAGCTGTTGCTCTACCATAAGCCATCTCCAAAGGCGTTTCCGAGAATTTGGCAGTACATCCAACCGGCCTCACAACCACAGACCACGTGTAACCACACCAGCCCAGGACCTCCACATCCAGCATCTTCACCTCCAAGATCATCTGAGACCAGCCACCCGGACAGCTGCTGCAACAATCGGTTTGCATAAGCAAAGAATGTCTGCAACTGTCAGGAGCCATCTCAGGGAAGCTCATCTGCATGCTCGTCGTCGTCATCGGGGTCTCGACCTGACTGCAGTTCTTCGTCGTAATCGACTTGAGTGGGCAAATGCTCACATTCGATGGTGTCTGGCACTTTTGAGAGGTGTTCTGTTCACGGATGAATCCCGGGCAGGGCAGATGGCAGACAGCGTGTATGGCGTCGTGTAGGTGAGCGGTTTGCCGATGTCACAGTTGTGGATGGAGTGGCCCATGGTGGCGGTGGGGATATGGTATGGGCAGGCGTGTGTTATGGACAACAAACACAGGTGCATTTTATTGATGGCATTTTGAATGCACAGATATAGCATGACAAGATCCTGAGGCCCATTGTGCCATTCATCCACGACCATCACCTCATCATCACCGGACCCCCTCTGAGGTGGATGGATTATCACGGCAAGGAGAAGTGCTCACTAATACAGATTTAGATTTTTGAACAATATTTGAGAGAAATAGGCCTTTTGTGCAGAGAAAGTATTAGCTCTTTGAGTTCAGCTCATGATGAATGGGGGCAAAAACAAAAAAATTATAATTTTGTTCAATGCATATATATATATATATATATATATATATATATATTGCTTTGGACTAATAATGGGAACAATATTCCATTATTACTTATGTTTAATTAGGAAACAAAAAGTGGCACCTTCAGTGGTACAGTAATAGCTGTCTCATAAATTTATAAAATAATATGATAGCCTTTCTTTCTGGTATTTTACATGTATTTTTAGTAGATGGTTTTTATGGTTCTTTGTCACTCATTATAATTATTGTAACCTTTCAGACTAATATTGCCTTGCACAAATGTAGTTTAACACTCTGGAACAATATTGCTTCTTCCCACTTGGCCTTTGAACCTAAACATATAGCCTACTTAGTACTTTAAAAATAGAATAAAATAAATTAGATTCTACCACCACAGCACAGTTTGAAACGCTGCTCACAGGCTTCAGGGGAGACGCTAATTTGCGGTCTTACACTTAGACAGAGAGGCCACAAAAACAAACATAATTTGCAGTCTCACACTTAGACAGAGAGGCCACAAAAACAAACATAAATTTACACCCACAGGGTAAAACTTTGGCTAAAGAGGTGAAAATTAAATTTAGCATCCTGCTGTGATTGAGGTAATATAATAATTATTTGGTGTATTCCCTATTTCCCCCTTTGCAATTCACTCCCTTTTGCCCTGTGTGTGTCCATATGCTGTCTGGTTTTGTAATGCTCACTTAACACGTAATATAGGTGTTGGCACGATACAGTAAACTGGAAGCTTCAAGATTGTAGCTTTAAAGCTGCCTTTTAGATCTTACATCTCATTCCACAGATGTCCAATTGGACTGACATCTGGTGTCTGTGCAGGCATTAAGCTGCACTCATTTTTTGGAGAAATCATTCTTGGACAATCTTAGCCTTGCAGCAAGCTGCATTGTTCCATGTCCAGAGAAGTAGTGCACGGGATTAGTTTCACATATCCTCCATCACTCAGACAATGCTCCAGTTAGTGCATTCAGTGTGCACCATGAAAACACAACCCACACTATACACCAACGTCAGCCTGTTGTCTCACAGCAGGATAGATGCACGGACACATGATCTATCCTGTAGAAGGACTACAGTTATTATTCCAACATGCTAATGTCTAACATTATTGCTGTAGCTACAGTTTCTTCAACTGTGTAATTACATCCATTTGAAGTCAGTGTGCACAGTTTGGCTTCCTTATGGATCTTCTAGGGACACGTTGTAGACAAATATGAAGACAAATCATTCTATAATCCCCACCATTGGGTAGTGGGTTGATTAAACCTTTGTTTTTTATTGTGTTGCTTTAATATTTGCGAGCACTGCACTGTAGGCTGTCAGTTGACTCTGTTGCTCTGTTAGCCATGACCTTTTGACACTGAGCTGTTTTTCAGCTATGCAGGATAACTGTTTGGTGGGTTGTACCTTTGGGTAGCAGAGCATTCGACATACCCAGAGGGCACTGAAGTGTGACAAAATACAAGAGGGCTAAGCTGCAGCCCAGTTACATTTTACTTGCTTTTTACACCGCTCTTGTTCTGTTTGTCAGTAGGA
This sequence comes from Amblyopsis rosae, assembly GCA_025399935.1. NCBI lineage: Eukaryota > Metazoa > Chordata > Actinopteri > Percopsiformes > Amblyopsidae > Amblyopsis > Amblyopsis rosae. The sequence continues at coordinate 17,208 of JAODTR010016473.1, forward strand.
AAATCCCAATGAGCGATGTTGATATAGAGTGGACTAGTCCAGTACAGTATATACCCTGTGGGTGTGTGGTGTGGACACTCAAAGGTGGAGCTGGTAAGATGGTCAGAATAAGGAGTCTGAACCACCAATGGAGCAACAGCATTGTGTTGTTGAAATACTCATCCACAGTAGCAAAGAATATAGCGGTAAAGGATAAAGTACTTTAATTTATTGTAAACATTGTAAAACTTTCATTTTTATACAGTTATGGATATGTATATACTTCTTATATTATAATGTATATATAATTTTTTTCATGTTTCCGCAACAATGCAAAACTGTATTTCCATGCTGCGTTTATATACATTCCATGCATTATGTCCAGGAAAGCAACTGCGATATAACTTTGTGTTGAAAATGTAATTGTCTCAAGACACAAGCTATGGAGTTTGCTTTATGTGTCATAGCTTAGAAATAAGCAAGTAGCCTATATGTGTTATCTATATCCTATAGCTTACTTGGTAGAAGAAAGAATATCCGTAGGCTATATGTATGATAAAATGTGCATGTACAATATTTACTTGAAGTTAGATGCTACATTATAAGCATGGTCCACATTCTTTTGGTTTTGAACAAATCACTTACCACTTAACATTACGTACTAGATGGTGCTAAAATGACCTAAACCAGAACGTGACATATTGTTGTATTAAAGAGTAAGGTGAAGGCCACATCCACTAATGTGTAAGAATCCATTTGACATTTAGCAGTTACAGAGGAGAGCGCCCTGTCTTTCAGTCACACGTGTTCAATAAATGGAAAGAGAAAATGAATCTGCTGATCCAAATTGATGAAAATACACTCAGGCGCGTTTCCATTTTGTTTTTGATTGCTTTGCATCACGTATTGCTGATTGCTTTGGAAGAGACAGGGAATCGTCTGAGACTGACATCACCGCCACCCACACCTATTGCACCTATAAGAAGAAGCTATTCTTTCCAAAGGGCATGTTTGCCTGGGCCAGTGGCAATGGCCTTGCCACTGGCCATTTATGTTTGGTATAAGAAATAGTGCATACTCTGTTCTTTCGGCTACTTACATTATTTGATTATAATAACTACAAAACCTAATATGTCCTGTCCTCCCACAATAATGTAGACACACAAACATTGAGTTTATATGTAGCCAAAATGTGTGCACCTATTTTCTTTCTTTCCTTCTTCAAAAAATAAGGGCACATTAGCAAACAATATGTTCTCATCGCTGTACAGGTCACTCTTCTGATGTCGACTGTGGGTGGATATTGGATGTAAACATCTGAGGACACTTAGCTGCATATGCAAAAGAACCAATCACAAAGAAGATGTTGTAGCAACAGATGCAACAAAACAGCAGGTCAATCAAGAAGGGTTGTAGAACATCAGGTTAAATTAGTCACAATAATCATTCTGTTTTTGTGTGTATCATGTATATTTGCATGGTGAAGTATTCAAATCCAATTTAGGTTTGTTGCAGAATACTTACATACTAAGTGCAATCTATATGATAGTCCTTTCATCACTTTACTTATAAATTTGTATGCAGTTACTAGTAAACCTAGTATTCCCCTTAAAGCAGAGGTCTACAGACTGGTTATTTTGATTTTGTTTGAGTATTTCAAAGGAATGGAACACAACACAGATCAGAATACATGGTTTAATCAATTATTTGGTATTTCACAAAGGGAGAATGCTTTTTGTTCAAAGGAATATCTATCTTGTTAGCAAAACACACTTGGGAGATGCTGTATTAACTTCTTTATTTGAGTAGAAGTTTGATCTGCAACTATCGACATTCAGTGGAGTCTTCTGCACTGATCTCTAAAGAGCACGACTCCTTGTAGATGGCAAACACTCCTACACCACATATAGCTCCATTCTCAAAATCAAATGTAAAGCGATGGAAGCTCTAAAAGCTTTTACATCGCTGTTAACCATCAGAAATAATGGACTGTTCTTGTTTCATCCCCAAGGACTTTCCTCTCGCTCTTAAAGTTAATACAAATCTATTGTGTTGTTGTCGTTGTCAACATGGCCTAAACGTGAATCTATAACATGTACTGAAAACTTCTCAGACAACTGAACAGATATAGTTCAGTGCAGTGGGCAACGAACATTTTAACCCTTCACAAACCAAGTCAGGTGACTGATTTGAATTTTTCAGAAAAGGAAGTGACCTAATGTTTGTAAACCATTATAAATGTTAACTCATTAATACATCAAAGTATTGTATAAACTGTACTACTAACAACAACCATGGTTAAACTATGCAATTTTAATCACTTTACATTGTTATTTCATTTCTGAAAATCATCTTGTGACCCCCTCCTCTGTGTCTCGCAACCCCCCGGGGGGTCCTGACCCCCAGTTTGAGAACCACTGGTATAGACTATGGTAATTAACTATTTTCCCGCCTTCTGATGATGGCCATTACATGGTTGGTACAGAATGCAGCTGCTGGAATCCTGAATAAAACTGGAATGTTTTACCATATTGTTTATTTACAGTAGATTGACTCCCAGTAAACATTAGCCATGACTTTAATTAAGGTTCTTACTGTACCAAGACCATATTTTACATACTTCATGGACTGGCACCTTCTTTTTTATCTTGGTGGTATCTGTATACTGTACATGTACGCATTATCTCAAGCCATAGCATCACATATCATCACAGTTCAGTTAGTATTTAAATATATCTGTTATATAATGAAATGTATTTCCTCCAAGTGTTCATCTCACATGAAATGTTGTCCTATGCAACCCTTTGAGACCAAGGGCATATAAATAATCTTGGCTGGACTTGAAATAAGACTGTAGAGGTTTACACGTGGCTGCAGAACGTGCTTAAATCTTGTCTTAGCAAGCAAAACATTATGTAATAGGATCATTAATGTAAATCCGCTTTGATTTCCATTTATGTTACTGTTTGTCCGCCTCCAATGATTACATTGTAAACAATAAAAAAGGATATTTTATACTGTATGCATTTCTTCCCTACATATGGTGGGTCAGTCATTTATTATAAGAGGAAATCACTTAGATTCATATTTATGAATTTAAATGTGTCTTATAATTGATCTTACTCAGAGTAAGCAATAATGCTGATGAATACACATGGCCTCCATAGACCAAACAGACATTAAATCTGTCACAGATGTGCCCTCCCAAGCAACCTATCCCACATAGGTCTTTGATTTAGTTTTTTTTCTTTAAGAAAAGGATACCAAATTGAATCGTCTTGTATAACGTGAATTATATTTATTGAAGTAATTTTCCGAGGATATGACAGGTTTGAAACATATGAAGCTCTGAAGGAAGCTGGTGGCGCACATTGGGCGTAGAGTCAGATTTAGTACCCCTAACACGTCATACTGGAGCACAACAAGGCGGCCCAGCCTGAATGCTTAATTTGTGGCCAGCGGGAGGCTTTATCCACAGATATAAACAAGTACAGGGCCTACTGCATGCACAGTCACGTGGGGCGAGCATGGGCTGAATTGCTAAACAGTGTATGGAGCTTCCTTGTTAACCCCCAGAGCCAGATTCCGAGCGTTGATTCAAGAAAGACTTCAGACCTTGAGCATCAAGTTGTGCATAGCAATTGCAAATCATAAAGGCAAGGTGGTGGGAAAAGCTACGCGTGAGGTTTTTTATTATCTTTCAGTCTTAGTATCAGTTCATTATTCACAGAAACAATGCCCTGTGAATTGATGAGGCCTGGGACTGAATAGAGAATAATAATTGAGAAGCGACATGATACTCATATCATCACACAGACTCGGTCCTGCCAACTACCAAAAGCTATTAATTGTGGTGTCATCAACACTTCTTATTCCTTTCTCTGAGTATAAGTAGTTTAGGTTTGCGGATTGCTGCGGATATGCTTTGTACAGCTGAAAATCTGCAGTCTGATTGCTCAGTGTGGTGATACCAGCAAGCAGCTGTTACATTGCAGCCCATTTGGTTAACTGGTGGGAAAGTTTTAAATGTTCCTAGTGATTGGTTCTGTTGCTAATGTGGACTAATAAGACAAAAAACCTTGTGTTGGTGTTTTAGTCACAGAAAATATTATTTGTTTATTTATTTATGTAAATGTGACCATACTCTAGATCCCACATAATTTGAGAGCAAATTTTACAGCAATACCTGACCATTTTTGCCATTTTTTCTCTTCTTATAGAGAAACTGCAGAGTGGAGACTCCTCATCAGAAAAGTATATTTACCAAGTTCTCTCTCCATACCAGCATTGATATGCATACTGTACCTTTTGTTAAAAATGGTATATGTAGCCTTTATAATTGGTGGGTGGGAGTATTTGAGTTCATCCATCCATCCATCCATCTTCATCTGCTTATCAGTAGTCGGGTCGCGGGGGCAGCAGCTCCAGCAGGGGACCCCAGACTTCTCTTTCCCTAGCCACATTAGCCAGATCTTACTGGGGGATCCCGAGGCATTCCCAGGCCAGTGTGGAGCTATAATCTCTCCACCTAGTCCTGGGTCTTCCCCGAGGCCTCTTCCCAGCTGGACGTACCTGGAACACCTCCCTAGGGAGGCACCCAGGGGGCATCCTTACTAGATTCCCGTACCACCTCAACTGGCTCCTTTCAATGCAAAGGAGCAGCGGCTCTACTCCTCATGGATGACCGAGCTTCTCACCCTATCTCTAAGGGAGACGCCCGCCACCCTCCTGAGAATACCCATTTCGGCCGCTTGTACCTGTGATCTCATTCTTTCGGTCATGACCCACCCTTCATGACCATAGGTGAGGGTAGGAACGAAAATTGCCCAGAAGATCGGGAGCTTTGCCTTCCGGCTCAGCTCTCTTTTCGTCACAACAGTGCGGTAAAGTGACAATTTTTTAGTTCAGTATTACAAAAATCAATATCTTAACATTAATACTGTTTAGGTGTCAAGAGCAAGTAGAACATAAATTTGTCAGACATTATATTCTGTTTAATTACACGTTGATTTTAAAAACATGTATACTGTAACGTCTGAGGAAACAGTAGTAATTAAAATGTGACAATAAACAAAAAACATTTGCATGGCATTTATGTGAGAGTGTTGTGTGCATGTTGCCATATAATTTTCATATCAGTCTCATATCATTATCTGCAGCAAAGAGGTTAGTTTGTGTTTTCAGGGGGAAACTGCATGGATGATAGGTTTACACAGAGCCACTTACTCAGTTCAAATTTCTCAATTGTTACCATTGTCCGTCAGGACAGGACAGGACAATATGCCAAAGTAAAGCAAAATTACACATCTTAACTACATAACCTAATGGGATTTTAGCGACAAACTATCACTTGTGTTTTTCTGCCTTCCAAAGAAAGATGAAGCCATTACTGTCACCCATAAAGTACATATCACTGTTCTTTAATTGCTTATGAAAACACTTTCAGGCCCTAAAATGCTAAAACGTGGTATTTTGTGGCTTGTTGGAACAATTGCTAATGTATAAAATGCTTTGGTTTTTTTTCGTTCTAAAGCTATACCAATTCCTGAGTAAAACACTGATGTATATTTGTGAAAAGTGAAGATGTGATCCTGAGGCAACCTGCGTTCTCTGGCAGTCTCTGGGTGTCAGCTCTAGTCTGACAAGCATGTAAAATATCTATTTACATTATAGCTTGAAAACAGTGTGCTGACATCTCCATTTCCCATGTGACTGCATGAAATAACCCTGTCAAAAACATATTGGAATCCATATGTATGACATTTCACATTTCTCACTCATGGTCAATGGGGTGACTCTTTCTTATACTCTTTATAGTCTGGGCCCCTGGGTACAATTCTGGTATTATCTCCAATCACCGATAGGGAGCAGACTAGCAGGAAATCAAATTTCAATCAAGTTAAAAGAACTTTTAAATTCAAATGGACTGTGCAAGCCCCAAGGACCGGGTTACACCAGCCATTTTTGCATGCCTTATTCGTTCTTTGAACACATCTGCAGGACTGTGCCTTTTTTATGTAAGGAATGCTTCAAATTTAGGAACAAAAAAAGTGTTCATTCCTAACGTCAGACACTGTAAGCTCTGCTTCACTGTGTATTAGATTTATCACTTTCTCTGTGCACCTTGTTGATGCCCCAAGAGGAAGACTACATTGCGTAGAGAGGACAGGGAAGCCAAAGTTGTGACCATGACATCTTTCTTGATGCATTATCCTGATACTAAATCTCCTTGGGGTAGATGGAGTGCATGGAGGCAGCACTTCCGCTGCTTAACTGCTAACATGTAACCAGACATTGCTTTTAGGGTTAGCTGTTAAAAAGGTTGACAATGCTCTTTTACAGCCTTCAGATTGAATTTTCCCAGAGCCTGCCTCAGCATAGGCCACGCCATTACAGCTGATAGCTCCATTACTTTTTGAGAGAGGTGGCAGGAAGTTTTATATTTCGTATCATTCCTGTGCTTTATAGCTGTTAGTCTCCCCCCTTTCGCAAGGACGTCTTTCGTTATGACATAGTGGTTGGGAGTCCTGTATTTTTCTATAGTTTGACTTTGGACATTCATGTTATTGTGATCCGGGTAATTTGAAAAAAAGGCAGCCGTAAACCATTCAAGTTCTAATTATGAAATAATTCTTGATAATTAACTTCTTAACACCTTCCTAGCTGGAATTATCCACATATGTATATGAAAAGAAACAGAGTCAACAAGCTACCATTCATTTGCACAAAATATACTTGTGTGCATATAAAATATTGGTAATACTTTGTAATATTTTGTATTTTAGCTACTGTAAACATTGATGGTTAACTAGAATGTACTAAGTGAACCCACCCAGCAGATGTGTTACAAGCCTTTGGCTGTGAAAGCTCATTAACACATTAAGAGACCTAAAATAAAGAGGGGAAAGACACAGGTGGCTTCTTTATGCAAATCTGTGAAAGCTGTAAAAAGCCAGCAATGTGTGTTTTAATTCCCCCATCCCCTGCAAGCGACATAAAAAAGGATATTGAAAGGAATTCTATAAGAATAACTTTATAAAATCCTTATACATTATAAAACAATATTTTGACTAAATTACTCTAAAAGCCTTAAGTCTAGTCCCTTGTACTTATGCTCTAAATAGCCAACCCCAAAACAAACAGTATATTGTATCTGACATGGAATACCATGTTACAGGAAAATATTATACCTACTTCAATAATAATTCACCACTTACTGTGCAGCACAGTTAAGGGTGTAGGTAATCCACGTTATACAGACATGTCAAGCCCTTGTTTCATTCCGAGCAAGGATGCAGTGACCATGAGGAAAACAGTTTTCATGTAATGGTGAAGTCTCAATGCTCTGCAACGCGATGCTTAACTCAGACGCAGATGTATATTTAATTTGTTAACTCAGTCCACTTCTAAGTGGCTTCTTTGTCAGTTGTCAGACCTAATAACAGGTCTACAGGCAGACATAGGTGGCAGCTACATATTAAGTACACGGCAAACACAACAGCCAACTTCTGAAAGCCGTGGCGAGTTGGTTCTAATTGCAGGTAATTAAGTTCTGTAGACGGCCCTGGCATTAACGTTTCACCATGCATTCATGGGACTAATGCTTTTCCCCCCACTCCAGTCCAGACATGTTGTATGCATACAGACTGGGCGTGATTCATGTTATCTAGCCTAAATATATTATATAAATGTATCACGCAGCTGTCCTCAATATGTAGCCTCTTCATGTAATCAGAAGAGGCCGTGACTCATTGTTATCACTTGACATGATACGGCAGTCGAATTCTTCCTTTATCAACTTAACTTGGTCATCGTGGTTTTTGTTGTAACTAAAGCACGCATTGAACAACGCACATGGTTAAATCTATCTGTTTAATAGCTAAACGTAAACTGCACCTGCTAAACCTTCAATCTTAAATTACAAGGTCAGTGTTTGCTCAGGGTATTGTTGACAATGTTTTGGTACCCCTTGCTTCCCTTTAAATTTACTGACCCTTAGCTGTCCCTCTAACGTAACATTGCCTAGACCAGGACTGGGCAATCCTGGTCCTGGAGGGCCGCTGTCCTGCATGTTTTATATGACTTCCTGCTCCAACACACCTGATTCAAATGAATGGGTCGTTATCAGGCTTCTGCAGAGATTGCTAACGACCCATTCATGTGAATCAGGTGTGTTGGACGTACTGTACATACGCATCCGTGCACAGTTTTGCAACAGAAGTATGATGGAGTCCAATGACTTGTTAACGCAAGTCATTGTCTTGTTTTTATATGCAAGAATATTAAGCAAGATCATGTTTATTATGCCTTAAAGATGCTGGATGACATAGCGTGCCAAAACAATCTTCTGACATGTTGCTGAATGTTTTTAGCTACTAGCTAGATCATTTAGCATATTGTACATGTCGATTGTGTCTCCTTCCAGTGGACTTAGTCCCTGCAAGTATTTACTATCAATCATGTCTAATCATTTTGTTTTGACAGATAAACAAAGGTATAGTTCTGGGTTCCTTGCCTTGTTAGTGCATCCTGACACACCTCAGCTTCTAGGCATGTTTAAGATTTTTCTTAGCAGCTTAAAGTGACAGCGACATGTCGTGCCAGAATATGTAGCCTACGTCTACCAAAAAACTGCAAAAGTGCATTGTATTGGTTGTACTCCCACTAGGACTGTATTCCGTCCTGGTCGTGGAACAACAGACCAGCTCTTTACTCTCGCAAGGATCCTTGAGGGGGCCTGGGAGTACGCCCTTCCGGTCTACGTGTGTTTTGTAGATCTGGAGAAGGCGTATGACTGGGTCCCCTGGGAGATACTGTGGGAGGTGCTGCGGGAGTATGGGGTGAGGGGGTCCCTTTTAAGGGCAATCCAAAAAAGTCGGACTCGTTTCAGGTGGGGGTTGGTCTCCGCCAGGGCTGCGCTTTATCACCAATCCTGTTTGTGATATTCAT
>JAODTR010016493.1:0-16544 GCA_025399935.1 Amblyopsis rosae
GGGGAAATTACGAACACGCCCATTCAGCCCTGAGCCCTTTGCATGTAGCGTTTTTTGTCATAATGTTAACACACTTAGTATTTATTTTTTAGTATTATTTATTTGGTTGATGTACATTAAATATATCCCTCTGCAATATATTGGGAATATTTCTGCACTTTGTAACCTCTTTCCCATCTCTTTAATGACCTACCGTTTACATTTTTTATACCTCATGGCATATGATAAAACTGGGCTAGTAAATATTAGTATTCACATTTATATCAAAACCTTTGTCAATATTAGTCAGTCTACAATTGTCTCAAAATAAACATACTGCCAGTATTTCCTGATCTTGCGAGCTTCAGTTTAATTTCGCAGTGAGAATCAGTCTGGAAAGCCTCGGAATCATTTTGAACGTGTCTGAGTAGCAACCAAACTTTCAGTCAGCTTTGTGTGTATAGCTATACGGGCCTGGTTTACCAATCAGTTTCGTGTTTATAGATATACCGGTCTAGTTTACCAATCAGTTTCGTGTTTATAGATATACCGGTCTAGTTTACCAATCAGCATCGTCCTCTGGCATGTCAGGTTAAGTTTTTCCCCAAATACAAAAAATATGCAGTATAGCAAGTTCTGTTGGACACTTATGTGGAGGAGGGCCCCATCTAGTGGACAAAGCAGTAAACACTTTTTTTTCAGTGGTTCTCACCGTGAAGCTGTCTTCTGCTTTGAATTGGTTATCAATATAGATGCAAATCCTGTCAAAGTCTTTCATTTTCTCACTTGTCTCAATGCTCCTGTGTAGAAGATATTGATCAATTATTTATGAAGCTACAATTAGTAGCATTCATTTATATTGACATGTACTAGATTATAGGTACCGGTACAAAATCTGTTCACACATTTCACACATGTAACTGGTATTCAGAGGAATCTAGATTATGTGTATGTGTGTGTGTGTGTGTATGTGTGTGTGTGTGTGTGTGTGTGTGTGTGTGTGTGTGTGTGTGTGTGTGTGTGTGTATATATGTGTGTATGCGTTAACCATGAATGTGAAATGTGAAGCATTGTTATCTACAGCACATAAGCTTGACTGTTCATGGATCAAGAACGTTATTTGTATATCATGATAAACATGTTTTGCGCTAAATGCTGTTCTTGTGTGTGCCATTGCATTAATGTGTGTGTAAACACTTTTTAAATTGTTATAGCAACACTGTGTTTAGTTTTTCGCTTTTATAAATAATACTGTTGATGTACAGTATGTGTAGATCATACTTCTCCTACCTAAAGAAATTTTCTGCATGACCCATGTGAAGCATATAGTTCTTCCCTCCAACCTCCTGGAAATGCAGGGCAATGAACTGGGGCTTGTATCTCTGGACAGCCTGTAACAAACAGAGGAGTCAGTTCTCACTGGTGCGCATTGTTTCAGAGTAATAAACTGACATTCGGGAGCACAAAGATCAAAGCCATTATAAAAGGATGTACAGGAATCTAGCCATTTTAGGTCACCATTTCTTTTTATTTAAATACAGTGATAATCACATTTGTATCATGAATATTTTGGGACACAACAACTACACATTTTAACACATGTAACCTACAATGCAAGCATGAATGGAAAAACATAAACATTGAGTAGTGAATGAGCAACTTCAGGCATGTGGCTATAAAATTCAGTTGTCAAAGAAGAGATGGTGTTTGCACTCACCGTATAGAATTCTTGCAACCACTCATTTTGAATCTCACCCAGCTGTAAGGTGAAAAGAGCATATATGACATTCTGACATGCCACAGGTAAAAGGCAATGGTATTCTTGCTACTTTTTATGCTACTGAAATAACTGCCAAAGTAACCTTTTAGTCTTAGAAGAGAGAAGAGGTTGATTTAATATTATCCTACACTGTACACTCTCTACTATTTTATTGTCCACTGTGGTGAACCACATCCACAGGCAACTAGCATTTCACACATGCTAAATAACTTCCTGTACACAGTACACACTCAGAATCTGAGGTAAAGCATGGTGCCAGCTGGTCCATAAATGCACTTACTTTAAATTTAGATTGGACTGGGGTATCATAAAGGGAAACACTCTATAGTCAACTCTGTACCTATTAAAAAGGAAAGCCCATATACAGTATGTACGGCATGCTCATATTTGGCTACTTTACAGTGTGAAACCATTTCTGAAGAAGGTAGTCAAAAAGGGAGCACACTAAATATACCAAAGTATTATCTTGCACTAGACTACTATGTATACTGTGTAGAAATGTAGATTCCTGTAGAACTCCTGTAATATAATAACATATTAATTATAAGTAAGCATTATATAACAGCTTTATTGGACAGGTGACCCATATTTGAGTCACATGTCCAGGTCAAATTTCTATGCAGCCTTTGTGAATTGTTTTTAGGATTACCTCATATTCATCAGACTTAGCTACTCAAGTTCTATGGTGCTACGTTTACTAGAGGTGTCACATCATCACTCATCCAAGATGCCAAGTTGCTGAATGAAATTGCCATCCAGCTAAATTTTGCATCTATATTTGCATAAAAGTGTGCCTGAGCTCTCTGTAGCCAGCATAGCCAACAAGTGCGAAAGAGCTTGACTCACACATGTCATTTATCTATTAGAAACACCTGTGTTCTTCCTTCAGTCTACATCATGGACCTGTCATCCATTGAATTAATAATTTTTCAGTAATGTCATCGTGACATGAGCAAAACATATTTTTGTAAACAGGCTACATGTTTTGTTAGTCCAGAACCAAATGAATCTAGCCTACAGAAAGACAAGATCCTTGTTGACCTGCATGCAAGTTTAGAGTTTTTATATATAATTCAGTTGGCTGAAATTAGAAAAGGTTGAGGCTAAGGAAAGCTATTCCCTGTTTACAGCTCCCACAATTTGATCTAACGTGTTTTCAATTGTGCCAGAAATGGCAACGCGAAATATTGACCTAAGCCAAATTTCCATCAAGCTCCTCCTCCCACGCGGAATGTAACATGTTATGACAGCCAGTTGTCTAAATCCAAAAACTCCACAAAGATTATTAAATTAACCGTTAACAGTTCCATGATATATCCTACGGGGAAAAAATATATAAATATATTATATAAAAAGGTGTAGGTTGTAGTTCTTCTGATAGCCTACTACTGTAAATGGCATACTAGGTGATCAAGTTGACTACCGTTGTTTTGGCAACAGAATCTTAGGCTGGCAACACTCAACTTGGACTTGCAGCTAAGCATGGTGGTGCGGTACATTTTCTGATAATTGCATGTATTTCTGGATCGCCTTTGAGTTTGCAGTCAGGTCTGTCTGGCAGCAGTAACCAAACGTGATGTGTGCATAGTGGCAATACAGTACGTTTATGTTTTGATATTTTGTGCAGTTATTTTGCTTTTATTTCCACGGTTTGTGGTATTACAAATTAATTTCAATATGCAGGCTAAGTGTGAGATAACATGAGCAATCGGCAGCGCGCCCAACCTTTGGCCACATTTGAATTCAGCGAAAGCATGAGCCTGGCGTCTACGATTGGTGCTTTGCCACATTTTCTACTACAGCTCAAAAACGGCTAACCTAGTAGGCTATTACAACATTCCATTCAAATATGTCCTGCCTCATAAATGGGCATAGGCGTTTTTACCGCCTCAAGCTCAGACACGATCAACTACAACATTATAACAAGTCGCTGCGATTATGACAACATTGTAACCAATCACAATATCAGCTGTAAGGTTCATATTACAACAATACTTACATTGTCAAATAGTGATCCAACATTTGCAGTGACTAACAAGACATTAGGGTACGTTTCCATGATATCGATATCTCCAAGAATAGTCCAAGGAACTCCGTGGCGTCGCCAATGACGTGCGTATAGGCCTGGCTGTTCTTCAAAGCTGAGGCTATCGGGAGGGAAGACCTGCTGTAGTCCGATCAGTTGCGAGTTTGCGACTAACTGCTCTGAAGAACATAGAACTTAGCCTACAATGAATCTGGATGTTATTCCAATTTGTCGATGTCTGATGATGGCGGTCCGTCGTTTCACGTCGTGATCATATCCTGGAGCTGCATGCCAACATATCCATCGTCGCCCAAAAAACTTGAAATACTTAAGCGTGGACTGTGGTTCATTTCGGTTAATTGGACTACAAGTTATTAGTAGACTTAACACCCGAACAGTGTAGCCAATCTGCTAGGCTACAGCACACACAGTCTCCTAGATGAAAGGTTATGCTATACTCTCCGGAGCTCCGCCCACGTATGGTCAATTACAACTTTTAAAGTTTTAGCGGTGCTCATAGTTTAGGTAGCCTATGGGTCCTTCAATTGGACATGCACTTATAACCCATAAGAACAATTAACTCCTTATTATAGTCTACATTAACACTAATTTATTATATCATCTTTATCTGTAGTTCTTCAAGCTGTTATATTAATGTTCTAAAAGGCTGCTTGACATCAACTTCAATTTTGACAGCAAACGAAAGAGAACGCTGTCAGCCCCGACATGTGAACTGTGAAATTCAGTTGCACTGAGATAAATGCATGTGAGGGATTATTGGGCTGAACAATGGTTTAGCCTAGACTACTACAAAATACTTAAACAGCACGTGATAGGCATTACCATTCTATAAACAGTTATGGAGCGCTGCTTTGTTTAGACTTAGCCTAGCCTACAATTTAAGTCTCTATAAGCACCATCCTAGGGATAAATAATATGTTGGTCTTCTACAGTCCTGGTAGGTGGCTGTTTAGCCATTACACAACCAACACTTGAGTTTCATACACTGTAAGCTTTACTCCCCCATGTCAAAATACACGTTTACCCTATTGTGTAATATAGGCTAGTGTTAGAAAGGATTGCCATGTCCATCGTCGCTATATTAAGGCTGCATCCCGGAAACTGTTGATAGTTGAACTGATCAAAAACAAAAACACATGCCATTATTTAGGTTTGACCATCTCCACTTATACATTAAATAATGTGTGATTTAATTGATGATGAGTGATTGTTATACCACTCTGACCTCACTTCGCTGCAAGTATGAAATAGGAGCTTGTGACGTGAGATCACGATTACCCCAAGGACGCTTGTTTGGATTCATAGAACAAGTAGGTTTGTGTGTAGTTTCATTGATGAGACGCATGATGCATGCTGCCTATATAGGGTAGAGTTCTAGTGCTCCACCCATAGAAATAGGCTATATATGTATTGCTCAACTGGTGCAACAGGTGAGTAAACCTGTATCTTATTGAAAATAATGCCTAGGTAAGCAAGGATACCTGTGCATTATTGACATTAAACAGGCTACTAATCTTTGAAAAATGTTTCATAAACTACCAAGTGCCACGCCAATAAAATGACTGGACCAACAGTAGCTGGCCACCCCAGTATAGCTACGCCCCTGGCTATAGGGTGCTCCCTGAAGCTCCGCACCATAAATTGGACACCCATTGTCAAGGATGGAATAATTTTTTGTGGTGCGGTCTGCACCACTTTCTGTTCCCAGTTCGAGCCAAATCACACCAGTTTAGATTGTCAGAGCACAGCACAGCTAACAGAGCGTGAGTAGATATGCCCTGAATTGGACCAAAACAGACTATAATAGCAACCACTTCCAACTTAGATTAAAAAATGCATGTTTTTTTTATTCTTTCCCCAAAGAGCAACTTGCTGGCTGATATAGGCTATCAACTGGATTGGGGCTGTTCTAAGTAACTGGACTCAGCTTAGGCCAGGGAAGCTTGAGGAAATGTCTGCAGCCTGCTGATGACTTAAAACAAACTTATGTTCAAATAGGCCTACACCAAAACATAATAGCAGATATTTGTAGGCTTATGCAAATCAATTGTTTTAAGTAAAAGGTATATATTTTTTATTGTTTGAAAATGCAATTGTGTGGAAATTTTGATGTCACTTTAGTGATTCAGTTCTTCTAAACGGAAATGACTAGCTATATCTAAATTGCCATAACTAATAGAGAAGTCGATTATTTTTGTCAGACCACAACCCATATTTGATAAAAAATATGAATAATTGCCAGCAAACAGTTTGTGTCATTTCTATAAGTTTCTCAAGACATTTCACTGAATTGTCATAGCCAGTAAGGAGATATAGCTTGTCTGGCTTTCAGACATTTTTTTGTGTTTAATTCCCACCAGTTTTGGCAATGTAGATTTTTGTAATTCTAGTATAATACCAATTGTATAAATGGCAGATGGTTTAAAGAGAGAACCTGGACTCGCAAATCTTTTTATATGCCAAGTAAATGTTCAGTTTTATTGTAGAACACAAAATAAAATGCAGACAGTGTTCCGGGATTTGTCAGTGCAATTTCCAACTCTTATTGGAAAACCTCATGTCTGAGCCGAATCAGATACATAATTTTAGTTGGTGTTGCACTTCTTATGCGATGCCTGACTTGTTAAGACACCCTGTTCCAAAATCATAGGCATCAATATAAACTTGGTACCCCAATTTGCAGCAAACAGCCCCTGCTCCACATGGAACACTTCCATAAGATTTTGTGAGTCTGTGGGAATTTGTGTGCAGCTGTTCAACCTGGACAACCATTTCATGAGCTCGACAGTTCTTGTTCTGTTTCCAGGTGAAGTTTGGAACTGTATTGGGCAGTGCAATAGCAGATTTTACAGAACGCACACTTCTGGACTCATTAGCCCAGCTCTGAGAGTACTTGTCGTTTCCCACTTGGGTCATTAGACACTTACTCTCAATAAAGCCAACCTATGGCTGACCTGGGCTGGGCGGCTCTATCAGGGCAGAAAGTTAAACTACTTTGTTGAGAAGTTTGGCATGACTACTGTACATGTTTTTCTTTTATGCACCCATCGGTAATGGATGTGGCAGAAATAATAAAACCCATAAATTTTAGGTGTATATGGCCAAACAGTATGGTAATCTGGTTATCTAACTGGGATTAGGTGGATAGGTCAGATGATTGGTTACGACACCACTATGTCCAATCTGACTCATTTGTTTCATACAGTATGATTATTTTCTTACAGATACATTTTAGCTAAATGACAAGGCCAGTCAGGTTCAAATTTCCAACCTCTTCAGGCATGTTCATACAATAGTGTACCACAGAACCAATTCAGCATTACTTAAGATATATAATCAAGTAATGTGTGTGCGCAAGTGGTCACACTGTTGAATTTTTTGTTTGGTTAAGAATCTATAGGACTGTCCCCCGTCATGACACATCAATGTCCAGATGAAAGCTTCTTTTTAGAGTAATTACAATGACAGCACCTGGTCCCACTAGAGATTAGCAGGGAGCTGCACAAGTGCACTCTCTTTGGCACTTCCATTTAGAGAAGCTGCCAGCTGAACCAAGCACATGAAAAACCCCAGATGCAATGGGAAATTAACTAATAAGAAATCACTTGAACCTGCCCACGACGTTTGTAATTTTGTTTGTTAAAAAGCATTTCCATGCTGGTTAAAGGGACAATTACAGATCGTCATTCGGTTAGGAAAGTTGCGGGCATGAGTAGTTATCGAAGAGAGGCTAATAGCGATGAAAAGATTATTACTTATTCAAATCCAAGGGCCTCTAATCTACATAGTCATTTTGAGTGTTTATTTATTCACATTTGTTAGTATTGGGTAAGGTGGAGCTGGCAAGGTTCTCAAATATCATGACATAAAGGGACGCAATCCGGTCACATGCTAAATTTTCTGGTGAGGCTCTACCAAAACAAGTTCCTGTAATGCCTGCAGGAATAATGATTATACCTTTTTACTCAAAACAGGGTGTAATCATTATGATGAAATAGCATACTTTCCAATTTTTTTGTGCCTCATAACCTAATTAAGTTTGCAACTTCTGGTCAATGCTTGGCGCATATAGGGTTTGAGGATGAAATAGTTTTGCATATTTCCTGGGCCAACAAGATTAACCAGCTAACCAGCCCTGTCACAGTTACTCTGGGTGGGGGTATATTTTCCATTTCATGAAGAGCATTTACACATTCCATGGAAAACTGCCAAGAAACACATTTCAGCGCACACATGGAAAGATACTCCTATGTTAACCACGTGCCGCTTATATTCTTTAAACACAAAGCTTTAAATATATATTATTTCCCTTTGAGAAAAAAAAGAAAAATCTCATAAAAATATTCATAATATGAAATGTAACAAAATATGGCACTGTGCCGTAGTTAAGTTGGGTACAAGCCAACCATGCAACTCCCAACTAAGTCAACAGGATTTACCTGTTGGCGGAAAGCCATCCGTATCTACAATGTGTATGTCCTACTCTTTAGGGCAAATCAGGGTTGCAACATTAAAAGCAACACACTTAGTAAAGTAAAAGGTGAAACAGAAAAACAGGGAAGAACTGAATTAATAAATATAACTCCTCTATCAAAAAATTGCCACCTAGGAAGACAACGCTTCATCTCAGTGCGCACCATTATTGCAAAAGTAATATAGACCAAGTCTCACATTTGTGACAAGTGACCGGAGACTTGGAGTGGCCCGTAACAACGATGAGAAACTGGAAGTGCCAGGCTGAAGCAGACACCGAAAAAGCCACAAGTTGACATCAGGGTAGAAGCTTTCCCATCCAGGCACCTGTGCAGTGCGGGAGCGGTGCCCACTCTCTATTCTGCGGTCCCCAGGTGGGTGTGAGACCAAGCCACGTGTCTAGACTGGTCCTTCAGGAGCGACTGCGGTCCTCTTGGGTTCCCACCAACATTTTGCTGTAAAGCTTCTGCTGCTCTTCTTTAAATGTATCTTTTACCTTCCCTCGCTTCAAGCCCCCATCCCTAAAAAACAAAAAAGATGTTATGTTAATCAAAGTTTAATCTCGACGGTGGTCCTGTAATGCCTGTCTCCAGGTTTTGTCCACGTGTCTCTTCTGTTCATCTTGTCTGACCATGTGTGTCTGGTTTTGAGTTCCGTTTCCTCAAACCTAGTTTTCAATTGCAATAATGCCTCACTCGTGTCCTTGAAACAACCACCGGATGTGATAAGTCCATAGATGATTGTGACACTACCAGTGTACAATGGAGACATTTTATTTTGTATTTTAACCCATGAAACTTTAAAGGTCTTTTGGTTTTTCACTACTTTCATATAAATGCTTCTAAAAGCATTTCTGCAATATCTGTCATTAAGTATTTTATGTGTCTAATATCAGCACCCTCTCAGCTACAATTAATACTACAACAATACAATAATAACAACATTTTTAGAAATTTTACTCAGTTTTTATAATGCAATAAAAATATTTGGTGTTTTTCATTATGTAAAGGATACTATAATAGTCTGTAGTTTGGTTTGAAACACATATTTTGATTCCTCCATGCCTTGACTAACTTTCAAAATCTTCTGAATTCAAATAAAAGCACAAAATTAATTTAAATACAGCATTTTATTTTAGAAATTGTTTGTTTTTAGCTTTTGCCTTTCTGAAGATATGATACGAAATATAAACCTACGCCCGTTTTTAGCACAATTTTGAGAGGGCATTTTAGAGGCAACTTTGGCGTTGTGCTGTAGAGCCGCTGTTATGCTGACAAACACAAGCCAAGCTAAACAAGCTAAACCAAGCTAAACCTCTAAACTAAGTAATAGGATTTATCTGTGATGAGACATATCAATGCTGGTGTTAATATTGACAACATTTCTGTTTTTATAAAAATCTGCATTTTATGGGCTTAAAACAGAACTACACCCCAGGACCTGTCTGGTTTCAGCGGTACACTGAGTAATCATATTCAAATGTTAACGTTAAAGGGGTCCCCCTCTCAGCACCTCCCCTCCGGCCAGCTCAGCGCCTTGATGCATTTTTCAAAGTTACAGTGGGTGTCAGGCTCAGACCTGCGGTGCAGTTACACTTCAATACCATACTAGAGAATATTACCACAGCAGGTCGACCAGCCCTCCTTGCCTGGCAATGGCTGCCTTTACACGATTGGCAAACTGCACTGCATCCTCCCCATCCTGTTAACCGAGAAACAAGACGCAACTCACTTATCAAGGACTACAGATCTATACCACACTGTAAAATGTGCATGTGGGCGTACTGAATTTACATATTCATAGATCCTGGCGATCTAAATGTAGGGTAAGTGTATAGTTAAACCCATTAGCTGGGTGAAATTAAAAACATGCCAGTGCTTGTTTGGTAAGCGCACGCACAGAAAACTAATAACGTGCTTTCGTACACAATATATAATTGTGACTTTACCCCCCGTTACCATACATCTGAGGTATGAGGCGTTGAGATTTAACCATGGAGTACAATGTGATAAACATGTCTGAATGAGTGATCCATAGTATCACCTCTCTGGACATGGGTGGAAGGTACCACACACTGCACACGATGGCCCAGCTGCTCATCATACGCAACAGATAGTTCACCATCCCAAACTTGCTGCTGTTCCAGAAGGCGTCTCCAAACCGAGGGTCATACTACAAAGGATACACCAGAACTCTGCATCACAAAATGGCATGGCGCTAAGAAAATATGTGGCCGGTTGCAGGGGCGATATGTGCACCTAGTATCGCAGACCCAGCCTGTAAATGCATGAAGTCTTGGACACAGCGCTGGTTAACTGCCTCAAGATCTGCCTTCTTGACGTAAGAGGCATTTTATTGACATGCACGATGACCAACTAATCCTGGGGAATTTGTTGGGAAATGTAACTTAAGCAGACACAAGCCTGGCTGTTTACAGGTCTTGTAAATCTGTTAAATACCTAGGCTACGGTTACTGCTTGAAACCAAAAGAAACACTGATATTGGTGCATAAAGCACTACAAGCGTCAAGACGGAATTACATTTGTAGGGTGGAGCCTTGCTGCATAGTTTCAGAGGTTAACAAAATGCATGTTGTCTGCGTGCAGACGCACATACAAGCAAGTCTTTAAATGAAAACATAACAAATGTGATATTTTACACCAACCTTAATGGCCACAGGATAGACGGTGCAACCAACCTCAAAGCTGCCCTTCTTAAACATCATAACAGAGGTGTTGTTGATGCAGGTGCCTGAGAAGCAAGGGTGTAGAAGAAGATATGCTTAACAACGCGGTCATGCAGCACGTCCGCATCAGACTTAATGCTTTTCCTGCTATAGCAGAACAGAGAGCAAACTTGCCTTCAGGGAAAATGAGGATAGGTAGTTTAGATTTATCCTCTACATGGTCAGTCAATCTGAGACATAAGAAAGATGCAGGTGTTTAAGAACACTATAAAGAATGCCACAACACAGACAGAAATCACGTCTTGTGTAGAATGTAAACTAATTTAGTGAACTGTCATCTTCGAACTTAAACATTAACAACATCCCGTAAATACCACTGCTTTATAATTAACCTGACAATAATCCTAAAGGGAATTACATATTAGCATTACATTAGGCCAGGTTTATCACCTGATTTCAATCAATGTTATCCAACCATGTTGTCATGTTACCTTTTGGCCACTAGATGTCGATCTTTAACTTCTGAGCGTTCAAACCAAATGTGCGGGCAGGCCTTCACCATGGACCTTTGAATGACCCCCATCAGCCCCCAGTGAATCTGGCCAACCTAAGGCACACAAAACAAAATGGCCCATCTATTACAGGGCGTGTGTCACGGCACTAGTTAGGCAGCTGCCTCGGAGAAAGTGGGCGGTGTTGTGTTATCCTCTTGGGCAACTGTCTGGTTACCATTGCATAGCAGCCATCACTTGCCAGGATGATGACATCTATGGGTGATGTGTGGTTGGCAACACAGATCCCTCCATTCTTGGGCTTGTTCTCACTGAGAAGTTGCAAGAGTGTTAATGTCTTGTACGAAAAACAGAATCATTATAACGATAGTAGTGTGCTTGCTATCGTTATAAGTATCTAGTTTGAATGGGCAAAATATGAACTGGGACACAATCATATTGGTACATAAAAGACCAGAGGATCCACACCTACAGTTAAAGAGACATACACACACACACAACAGAATCAAATGTGACATGTCTTGTTTGCACAGTACAAAGGCAAAGCAACCCAGGGTGGTTGCATTAAGGATTTGACCTCTTGAGCACGCAGGGCATATTACTGGAAACCCACATTGAAAAGATTGGGTTACAAAAGGCTAGAGAGCACCATGTCAGTGCTGTATTTTTAGTCAAGAACATGCTACAACAGGCTGCATGGCCCATACACGCTAAAGGATTGTTATTGTGTTTATGTGGGACTAGACAGCGTTGCCATGGTTCATGTGTTTATACACAGCTGGGGCTGTGTAGAAACACCAGATTATTTTTCAGCGCACACACACAACATAAAAAGACAGCTGGCAGACCACAAGGAGATATTTGATTACTTTTACAAATACTGTACTGATTAGACTAGGCTGAAACATTAGCATGTTTAATGCAGCATGGCGAGAATAAACTGGTGAAATTGAGATTGTTCAACTTCGTCCAGAATGCGTGTGTGCGCGTGTGCTACCCTTCTTGCCTTTCGGGAGATTAATATTGAAACTAACTTAATACTTTTGGTTTATTGTCACAAACAAATATTTGAGCCTGACTCCACCCACTACAACTTTGAAAAATGCATCAAGGAGCTGGGTGAGGGGAGAGGCTGAGAGGGGGACCCCATTAACATTAACATTTGAATATGATTACATGAGCGTACCAAGTGTACCGATGAAAACCAGCCAGGTCCTGGGGTGTTTTTTTTTTTTTACGGATATGACGTGTAGCTCTGTTTTCAGCCCATAAAAAGCAGATTTATATAAAAACAGGAATTTGGTCAATATTAACACCAGCATTGATGTGTCTCACTCACAGAACAACCCTAATACTTAGTTTATAGCTCAAAAAACACATTTTATGGTGCAGTTACACTTTAACCACTGTAAATGTTTTATTTGAACTGAGGCAAGGCAAGCGCATAAAAGCAGCGTTTCAGATAGACCTGCTCTTTACTCAATGTTCCACCTAGCCGACTAACTGCATGAAGCATGTGCGTGCATTCATGTCAATGTCCTCCTCACAATCGCAGATCTCTGAACACATTAGTCACACTGGTTCCTATTCTGCAGGTTCTGCAAGTCAGTTACTACTCAGTACGTACTCTGCAGCATGTGAATACTTCCCTATGCGTTTAATTCATAAAGAATGTATAACAGCTAGAGTTTATCATGATACCTGTCAGACTCAGGTCTCATGTGGCCTTCACCTGGTTAGTAAATCACATGAACAGTCAGCGTTTCCCAAAGCAAATTCACCGCATTACATTTTCTCATGCTTGCTGAGCCCATATAGTTCAAGTAAGGTCAAAAGCATTCAGTAATGTCCATTTCCCCTTTTGTGTTTTGAAGAAAGGGAAAAAAGTGCACCATGCGTAGTTTACTACTTTGCAATATTTAAACAAGCAGCTAATGTGTCAACATGCCGTTTCGAACTTGACAGCCTACAACTGCAGACAGTAAACTAATAGAGAGCCGAAGACACTTCTGCGTTATGGATACATAGTTTGGAAAAAATATGTATGGTACGGTAATCAACGGCGAGAATAACATTATTTTTAGATCCCGTCTGAATTGTGACATGAACTACACATATGATGTGTGTCTATATAAAAGATGAGAAGTCAAGAACGTTGCTGTTTGCTGTGAAACTAAAAAGTTATCTTTAGTTTTGTGTGAACTACATCTTTCGTCTCTCACAACACACGTCACCAAAACAAAGCTTTCTTCGGCTTGAGGATTGTGGCACGACAACGTCATGACACTTACGCATCATAGCGTTTGTAGTCTTACTAATTACATATTTTCAGTATTATACTTCAACAAATGCAGGACAAAGAGTTTCTTGACTCAAAGAATTTTCTTTTAAATAGTCAATCATCCTGCACGTGTGCTTTGTGTCACAAAGCAAACGTGATCTAAAAATAATTGTATTCTCGCCGTTGACTACCATACATATTTTCCCCCAAACTAAGGTCCCATAATACGGAAGTGACTTCGGCTCTCAATTAGCAGTAGTCATACAGTATGGGACTAAGCAATGTTGCTGACAAGCAACTAATACTGCTAACACTGCAAAGTCATTGTGCATCATTTATGACGAATACACAAATACTATGATGATATACCTGGACAATATAGTGGAAATAAGGATTATGCTGTGTTGTCAATATTGCAACTTTGCTCAGCCTATGGCTCTGTCAGTGTAAACAAATTATGCTCACTATGGTCCTCAGACAATGTCAGATTAAATTAAATAAAAACTAAAATAGATTTGTATCTTGTATTTGTAGTCTTGCGTTGTGTAGTCCTGATGAGTTGCCAAAGCTGGCATGCTGTCTAAACCTGATGGACTCACATCCAATCAGATTACCTGGAATGATGGCCTTATTTGCAGACAACCCTAGAGGGACGGACATCCTACTAGAGTTTGATCTACTGGATTAGAATCTTTTGCTAACCTTGCCTCTCACAGATGTCATTGTAATTACAAGTGAGGATTACTGGCAAATCACTCCAGGGCAAGTCCTGCTGATCCTTACCAGTCGTGGTAGGTGATGATGGCAGTGAGAGCTCTGACACATATTCTGTAGCACATGAGGTGCACCTTCTGACTCAGGAAGTTCTTTGTCCTGCGTGAAGAAAACACAGATGCAGATGACACAATGACAGCAAAAAGCCTCTAAGGATCCGCGCATATTAATACAGTGGTTCTTATGTAGCGAGTTTGCGTTCTTTTTAGCAGCTCAAAACACTTGAGATGTTCTACCAAGAAAACAAACGGCGTCGGGCTCGTCCTTAGCTTTACCTGCCGCTTGGCAGCAGTCCGATGATTGACGTGAGCACCACCAGAAGGCCCACTCCAGTGAAGGCAAGTGTCACTCTGTCGTACAAGCAAACACAAAGACAATACTGTCACTTTACTAAGTCCTAATACACAACCAATAGCAGGGAATCTGTTGTGAACCATACATGAAAACACAACTACGTCTTTCAGATCATTCAATATTTCATATCAATATTATTAAGAAATTAATTGAAGAGCTATTCAAAGCCATCTTGAAGTGATGTTATCCACAGGAAAGGAGTCTTGTTTTTGTATCAATTAATCAGAGCATGACATTGTATTACCTCCACCTTGATGGACAGTGTATTCCTGGCCCGAAGGAGGCCACATCAGACAATGGCTAAGCTATCTGTCTGTCGTGAGCTCTCTGAATGGATCACATGGGCTAGGATGGGAGAAGGTGCAGAATGGATTCAATGAGGATTGAGATAGCAGGAACATTAGCAGAGGTGAGGGTCTCAGGTGGGAGGAGGGACGGCCTGGTGCTCCAGTCACTTCAATTAGGAGCTAGTGAGACTTGGAATGGCATAGCAGTGGCCTGACTACTGCCCGCTGACTACTGGCCTGGAGCCAGGCTACTCAGTCCTGAGGCAGTGTTTCTCTACTCTTGTTCCACTATCGCACAGCGTTAGGACAGTCGGTGTGGTCACTCTTGTGAATCACAACAACAAAGTGTCCCATAACATATTGTGAATCGTTAAAGGCTGAAAGGTGAAAGGTGAGAGGCTAAAACATGTAATGTGATAAGAGTACTGTAATGTATGCTGGATGGTTAGTCTAACAAGTGTTATAGAGTCAAACGGTTTTAATGCAGAAACAAGAGGAGTAATTGCACCCCGTGAGTGGCACCCACCTGAGTGGCAGCAGGATGCCGTAGCGAATCAGCACACCGAGGCCCCACAGCACTGTCAGCCTGAGGCTGATGTAGTGGAAGTTGTAGTTGCTACGCGTCAGCAGGTTCCACGACTCCAGCTCCTCGGCAGAGAATCGCTTGGTCACCTCGTCGTCCATGATGCTCGCTGCGCCGCGCCGTGCGAAGTAGAAGATGTCGGACATCTCGAACTCCGAGGCAGAGTCCAGGTCCCGGTTGCTGCCGCTACGCCGGATCTCCTTGATCTCCTCCTCCAAGGAGGTGGGCTCCTTGGCGATGATAGCTGCAGGAGAGCAGACAAGTTAGCCATCTCCCTACCTCTTGCTAGCATATAGATCTGACACGTTCAAGATCATGTCTGTTCTTTACAGTCTGTTCAGTGTCCCTGCAAACTCACATCCGCTGTCCTTACGGGATGCATAGGATATCTCAACTGAATTGATAAACCCTTTGATGTACAGTTATTTCACATTACTACGTACCATTTGAGTAGGGTTTGTATATACGGTGATTATTTTCCTTTGCTCCCCTCTCTATTCTAAGCGTTGCCCACTACAGATAGAAAACAACAATCATTAAAAATGTACACAGAAGTTATAATATATATTCAATCACCCACATGAACATAAAAATACATAAAATTACATAAAAATACAGTAAAATACATAAAATTTAAAATGATTTGCCAGTGCTTCACCAGCTACAGTAACGGTCAAATGCTACAGTACTGAAAACATGACTCCTGTCAAAATTCAGAAAGATTCAGAAGTCAGACGTAACGCTCACATTAGACGTATTATTCAGTTGGATGACCTGTGACAACAGCT
>JAODTR010016504.1:0-11453 GCA_025399935.1 Amblyopsis rosae
GCTTTCAGCACCTTGTTGAATCAATGCCACGTAGAATTAAGGCAGTTCTGAAGGCGAAAGGGGGTCAAACACAGTATAAGTATGGTGTTCCTAATAATCCTTTAGGTGAGTGTATGTCCCTCTTCAAATGTTAAACTTTTGTACGCATCTGTTTTGAGTGGTTGATGGCTTGTTTGAGTGGTCAACCACCTAACCTCCACAAGACTAGCCAAACTTAAAAAACTGTCTGGCTCGATTGGCTGATATAGTGTCCGTGATGACGTGGTTGATGCAGATTCCATCTTAATTACTTTCTCTTAAAAAAAAAACGAATTGGTAATGCTTTCCTTCCTGGGGAACTAGACACTCCCGTTTCACTGCTCCCTATGGTCTCTCAAAAGCATTAAGTCAAATGTTAACCTAGTGTGGTCTGCATTTCCAGAGCTCTCTTAATTCTTGTAGGACTTTTATTTTGGCTAGGGAACAAACGGGATACCCTCCGGGGCACATGTATGGAGAGGAAGGATGTGTTCTAGACAGAAAAAAGATTCCATCTAACATTTGCATTAGGGAGACTGATTAGGGAGTAATTAACCTTTGATTTACAAACCCAGGCTTGGTGTTTGTAATATTGTACAAGCATTGTGCAAACCTACTGTACCATTGACCTGTATGTGTATCCTTGTCAGACATTGATGAATGCAGAGAAAATTCTAATATTTGTGGATCAAATGCCATCTGTAACAACCAGCCTGGGACATTCCGTTGTGAATGTGTGGATGGATATCAGTTTGCCAGTGATGGGCAGACTTGCATTGGTAAGTGGTGTTTATGACACTATTGTTAAGTTTCATAAATGTCACCACACTTAGGGTGTATTCACACTAGAGCTTTTGGTGCGCACCCGAGTTCGCTTGAGCCGTTAGTCCAGTTCGGTTTGTTGGTGTCAATGCTCTTCTCCGAACTCGGGTGCGCACCCGGGACCGGACCCGGGTCCTCCAGAAAGCAGAGGTCTCGGGTACGGTTCATCCGAACTCCAGTGCGGTTCGCTCTGGTGTGAACGCTATGCGATCTCGGGTGCGCTAAAAACAAGAAGGAAACACTGCTGCTGGTGTTGACTGACAGTTTGTTTTAAGTTTGTTAAAGCGGTTGTATGAAATGATCGTGGGCAAGGTAGCCTACACGACGTCTTCTTTTTACAATACAATTATTTCTTAAAACAAACTCACAGGCAAATACATTTCTACAATGTGATATAAATGGTCCAGCCCCCGGGAAGAATGTATAACCCTGAAGACGACTGTATGACGTTGGCTGGCTATGTAGTTTTGCTAACGTAGCTCTCTCGCTTGCTAGGCAACACGGGTGCTCTGCTCTGAGAAAAGCTAAAAACTCACTTTGAATTAGGCTAACAGCCTACGCAAAAATCCTCCTATATATAAGCAGCTTGCATCAATTCCATCATGTGAGGTGCATTTGTAGCATGGCGACAATACCTTACAGTGTCAGTGTAATGTGTCAATGTCAACACCTATATAGTGCAAGGCTTACACTATTATATAGGTGTTGACACTGACTGACAAATGATGCTCTATTTAGATTTTCCC
This sequence comes from Amblyopsis rosae, assembly GCA_025399935.1. NCBI lineage: Eukaryota > Metazoa > Chordata > Actinopteri > Percopsiformes > Amblyopsidae > Amblyopsis > Amblyopsis rosae. Next base: position 1,587 of record JAODTR010016504.1, read on the forward strand.
TCCTCTCCGTGTTGTTGCCATATAACTATGGTTGTTGGCTGGCGACATTAGACGAACGTTCGGTGTGATGTTGAGGTAAACGGACCCGGGTTCGCAGCCATGAATGTAATGTGAACGCAGACCAGCCGGGGGGAAGGGGGAGGGGAGATAATCGCACACGAGTCCGGTCCGGTTCAGACCAGCAAATGGACCAGGTGTGAATGCGCCCTTAAGTGAATATACTGTATACACTAGTACAGGCATACTGTATAGGGCATAGGACCACATATGTATTGTATGTCCACACATGACGTCTCCTCTTTCGCTACATTCTGACTGTTTCAATACTAAGACATATTGAGATTAAAATGCTGTGAGTGTGTTTTTATATTTTAGTATTTTTAAGTCTGTCTTTGTTAGTATGTCTTGCATTCATATTCACCAAGCCCACAGCCTTTTATTGGCATATGTATCTAAATGGTACAGTGGTGTCAAAGAAAGACCACCACACTGCAAGAATGAAACATCCCGTCCTGTTTTTTCCCCAGAGGTTAACCGACCTGTGGACCACTGTGACGCCGGCTCCCACAACTGTGACGTCCCTGAGCGTGCTCTGTGCAGCTACACTGGGGCCTCTGAATACATTTGCTCCTGCCTGCCAGGGTTCATAGGAGATGGTCGAGTCTGTCAAGGTACCAAATATGGTTTAGGTACCAAATATGGTTTGAGGTTTATCCGTAATGTAAACACTTTACAGCCATTTAGGAATGTTGTTTGCATTTACTTTAACTAATGCCTGTGGTACCTAGTTGACATTGTGAACTGCAAAACACAAAAATATAATTTAAATATTTGAGAAGTGCACACTAAGACAAAATAGTGTTTACACTATGCTACAGAAACTATTAAATCATATACTACTGAGGGTTGTGGTACAGTAAATGAAGGCAGATCTGTAATATTTATAATACAATGTAACGTGCAAAGCAGAAGGATAACATACTGTAATGCTAAAAACCAGCATTAGTTCACTTAACCAAGTTAACTTTCTGTATACTGTCTTTTAGTACAGTAGGCCCCCGGTAAGAATTGTATTATTTTCCTTTATCCTTGCTCTCTCTAATGCACTTTTCAAGAGATAACCCAGATTAAGACATGATGGAATGGAAGACATCTGTTGTCATCTTTGACGGTTCCCAGCCATAGTCTTTGTCTGTATTTCTTGTACCTACAGACATAGATGAGTGCCAGGCTGGCAGGTGCCATCAAGAAGCAGTCTGTTATAATAATCAGGGATCCTTTACTTGCCAGTGCAGGCCAGGTTACTATGGAGACGGCTTCTACTGCTCCTCAGGTGAGGTTCTTGGATTGCAAGCGTGTTGTATCTGGTCAACAAAAACAAAAACGCTTTTTCCAATATGACATTTATATGAGCAGATGACTTACTTAAGTATCATCCAGCAAGCATTGCTTCTTGCTTACTGGTAAGACATGCAGGGGATTGAACCCACAACCTTTGAGATGGGTTATCGGTACATAAAGTTATGTACTGTATGTTGTACTCGACCTTGCAGGCACTAACCTATGCAGCTGCAGACTGTATTTTAAATTGATCACATGTCCACTTAGAGTCAGGACCACTGATTTATTGGTGGCAAGTATAGTTTGGGCTCTCTACCAGCCTAGAGGTGTTATTTCATTAAATGTTTTTTCAAATGTTTGATAGTATTTAACCTTCTAAAAGTTTTTTTTTATTATTATATTTTTGGCTATGCCAGTATCCTTATAGTTCTCATACCTGCTTTGTATCAGTTGTAGTAATGTTTTATGTTTATTATGTATGTATTTTGAATGTAGAGAAGCAGAAAACCCAGTGTGAGACCCAAAGAGATACTCTGGTGCGTGATACCCCATGGGGCCCTCGTGCTCCCACCGGCCAGTTCATTCCCCGGTGTGATGGCCATGGTGCCTATGTACCCACTCAGTGCCATGGCAGCACTGGCCACTGCTGGTGTGTGGATCATAATGGGCAGGAGATTCCCGGCACACGCTCTGGACCGGGTCAAAGACCAATGTGTAGGTGACCCCAAATACTGTTAAGTACCAATTACTGTTAAGTAGTAGTGTGTAATTCATTGCCACAGGGGGCAGTGAAAAGCATACTGGACCTTTCACAAGAGCTTGATCAGCGTTTGATCAAAGTCAGATCTTTCAATTTCCTGAAGCCATGCGGAAATACCTTAAACTATGCTATGGATTTGAATGTAATACTACAGTACAGCCAAACACATTTGTTACAAGATAATATACTATACTATACTGTATCCGTTTTCTATTTGTTTACTTTGTGTATTTTACAGTATCTGTGTGTGTTTGACTGGCAGGTATTGACTTTAATGGGGGACAACCCCCTGTGGGGCCCACTCCCCGACCTTTCATCCACCCGCTGCCCCCTGGTACCAACCTGATGTTTTCTCAGAGTGGACATATAGAGTATGTGCCCCTGGAAGGGAATGACATGAAGAAGGAAGATGCCAAGGTTGTCCTTCATCTACCTGTAAGTCTGACACATCATGTAAGAAATTAAAGAGTTGTGCAGTCCTTTCAATTGGATTGTATGATGTTTTTGTTTTGACAGGTGGTTGTGTATTATTGTATTAGTTCCAGATGCTGATCACTTGTTGGGATTTTTAGCCAAATATTCTGTCCCTATCTGGTTTTGTATTCATGTGGTTTTTGGGACAACAGCTGGACCTTAGAGTAACCAAATTAGTTTTTACTGACTTCTCTAGCACAATTCCACATTAGTTAATTATGACCATAGATAGATAGATACATATTTGACCTTTTGGAAATTCATTGTGTGCCATACAGCACTCGTCAGACACAATATTCACTATGAAAACAAAACAATCAAGCAGTTCTGACAATCAACAACACCCCAGCACCTCTCATAAACATTTTTTAATCACATAGGCCCATCCAAATTATGTGATTGAAATTTTGATTCACATTCTTCTAAGTGGAATGCTTCATTCCCTTGCTGTTTACAAGCAGCTCCTGGTTTCTCTCCTGATATATGCATGCAAGACTTGCTTGCACTTTATTGGAGGCATATGTTGACATTCAACATAATTGCTACCATCAGCGCAGCACCACTGGAATTGCGAACGGCATTTCTTGTTGCACAAATGACTAAACCATCTGGCCTTAGGTTTGATGCTGCTCCTAAGACTCAGTGGGTGTTTGTTTTGATTTATGTCTAGACATGAACATCTAAAAACACAAAGCTCTATCTGTTAAGTGTTCATCCTCTTATGCTTCTACGGCTAAGTACATTTCAGTGATATTTGGTTGTCACAGGAAAAGGTCATCATTGGAGTGGCCTATGACTGTGTTAATAAAATGGTCTACTGGACAGACATCACAACTCCCTCCATCAGCAAGGCCAGCCTACAGGGGGGAGAGCCCATTCTAGTCATTACATCAGGTGGGATCAGTAGACATTCATTTGCTTGTAATCTTACAAGTTGCTTTGCATAAAGGACTGACATCCATGCTTTCAACAGATATATCTACCCCAGAAGGGATTGCAATTGACCACTTGGGGCAAACTATGTTCTGGACTGACTCTGGAAATGATCGGATTGAGGTGGCCTCATTAGATGGGTCGCAGCGTCGTGTCATTGTAAACTCTGATCTTGTTAACCCTCGTTCCATTATTGCTGATGCTCCTAATGGGTGTGTAATGCTTTATCACAATCTACTCATCTAATTTACTGTATCTTAACCTAAATGTGAAGGCTGGTTACCCAGACATTTACAGTGAGAGTCCTATCGATTCAGTCCTTCGGTAAATACCATTGCATCACTGCTAAGAACGTTTTAGCAGCTAACTGCACTAATTTCTCATCCACAGAAATCTGTATTGGACAGACTGGAATCGAGATGCCCCCAAGATTGAGACCTCATATATGGATGGATCTAACAGAAGAGTTCTGGTAAAGGATGACATTGGCCTGCCAAATGCATTGACCTACGATGCCCAGAGCGCTCTGCTTTGTTGGGCAGATGCAGGTAGATATTATAGCATAGAGGTGATTCCTCTATGAAGCTAGGTCTGCTTTGTATCAATAAGTGGGTGTCATTTCTGGGCTGTAGGTACACACAGATTGGAATGCATAAAGCCTGGCCAGGGTGACCGCAGAAAGCTTGCAGAGGGAATCACCTACCCCTTTGGAATGATTGCCTATGGGAAGAACCTGTACTACACTGACTGGAATAGGTAGGACTGTTGTTTCATGCATTTACTCACAGGGCATATCATTTTTGTTTGTACTTTTGTTTATACTTTGTTTATACTTTACTTGCATAAAGTCTGGGACACAGCGTTGTTTGACTGTCGACCCACCTACTTAACAGGTTTTTGATTGACATGCACTATAACCAAATCGTATATAAAACGTATATTGAGGAAGTCGTTTGGAAATTTAACACTACTTTGGCTGTATGCAGGTCTTGTAAATCTGTTAAGTAGGCTATGGTTACTGCTTAAAATAAATGTAACGACTGAAACTATTAAAAAAAGCACCACTAGCATTGCGCCGGAATAAAATTTACACAGACTTGTGAGAGCCAATGAAAATCTACTACCCCACTTCCCGATAGTGCTGACATGCTTACAGTGGTCGGATGTTTAGCACGAGTTGCTTATGTGACATAGTGCTAATGATCGGAAGAGGCTAATACTAGTCTTAGAAACACTGGGGTCTCGTTTCTGCTTTATCGCTTTGGGGGAAACTGAAGTGGTGCAACATCTAACTGCAGACCCGAACAAGCCTCTCGATAGAAGTAAATTGTCAAACTCTGTTCAGTACAGGGTGGAAGAGGTAAGTTCAAAGGTCAAGCAACACCTCAGGCAGGCCTCTGTGTTCTCCAAGCTATCTTGACGTTTCCTTGGTCCTCCATAATGTGGCCGATATGTTTTTGTATGTAGAAGCATTGCAAAGGGGTGGTCAGTGGGGATGCTGGGGGAGGGGGCTCAGACAGCTGCTTACAATCTCTCTGCCTTGTGAAGGTCTTGTAGCGTGACCTGTCCAGGGCCTTACTGGGAATGTAAGGAACAGAGGTTAGGTCGTACATGTGTGTGTGTGTGTGTGTGTGTGTGTGTGTGTGCGTTTGGTATGTCAATAAAGAAGCAACCCCTGTCTTAATCATTTCACTTTCCCTCCATCCCAAATCGCTGTATTTACATAGAATGCGTGGGAAAGCAGTTAAACACTTCCATACAAGGATAACTGCAGATTGCTTAACATTAGTACTTGTGATGTCTACAACAGGGACGCAGTGATTGCAGTGGATCGGTATTCTGGCAAAGAGACAGATTCATTCCAGCCACAGAAACGCTCCAAACTGTATGGAATCACCACAGCCTTTGCCCAATGTCCTGCCGGTATGTACACACATATTTGGGGGTTACCCTTGTGTCAGGCTTATTGTCTCCTCCCAGTACTCTTCAGTACAGGAAGTGAAGCTCCCCCGTGACGCTTGTGGCACCGGGAAGCCTTTTCAAAGAGCTGCAGCACAATGTCTGATTTGTTCCTCATTGAATATGCAATAGCAGGAATTCCCAGGCTCATTTTTTATCATAGAGCGAGGCAAAGATTGTGGTTGCTATGTGTACAGCAGCAACAGGCCTCACCCGTCCAACATCCCCCGCTAGATAAGATTACATAAATCCAGGGAATGCAGAGACAAGGGGGCCTCTGACATCTGGAGTTGGCTTTCCCTAATAGAATGTTCTATTCTGATTTTGCCTGCAGTTCCCTACCCATATGACAAAGGCATATTTTCTATAATATACAAATGATATATTAACATACAGTTTTCGTATAGGATTATGGCCCCTGTCATATAAATTGTATTATCGTTGTTATACTGTACTAGGTTGTAAGTATTGCATATGCTAGTGTAGTACCCAGTGTTATTTGTCCTGTCATGTACACATACTAGGCTTTTAGGCTGTATGACACGTCATAAGCCATGACACTGTGATTTTTCTTGATAAGCGGGTGACAGTAGTGTATAATGGAGAATTTTTATCCCACACCAGGACAAAACTACTGTGCTGTGAACAATGGAGGCTGCTCTCACCTCTGTTTAGCAACCCCAACAGGCCGGTCCTGCTTGTGCCCTGACAATCCAACTGGTGTTCCATGTGTAGAGAGAAGGGTCAGCAAATGAAATGAGCATGCCATAGAGTACTTCAACATGCCACTGAAACCATGAAGTGGACTGCTGTGCCTTTTATAACTCAGTGTTTTTCTTTAAAGTTAGGTATTTCTTATGTTATGTCTCTGTGCCTTTAAAACTTTACAGCTTATATAATTTCACAGCTACCTTTTGAATTGTAAATATATACACTGTACTTTTTTTCAATTTGTGGCACATAGTATGGAAAAAATGTGAATAATAGTACAACAGCAGCATTCTTGCTTGATCTGTTTACTACTACTACTTACTACTACTTTGTCTTGTTTCAAATCTGTTATTGTGAAGCATGTCTGGATAACCCCTTAGGCTCTCCCATAAGTAGGTTATTAAAAAGAATGTAACCCGTGTGCACAGTTGGGATGAGTTTACATGATGGACAGTGAACCAATAAAAATACGTTTAAGAGACTGTACGCAGTGGACATAGCGCCATCGTGTGTTAGTACGTTTTTATTGCAAAATACATTTTTCTCATATAGCACTAGATGTCGCAATTGGTATGCATGACAGCTATAGAAACCAATCCAATTTCTAATATATTGTACACTGCGTGCATATACCCTGGTTATACTTGAAAATCATAGGCTAGCAGAAATAGTCGCGTTTCCATGTCAGGTAATTTGGGACATGGGACAGATAACTGAGATACGGTTTTACATAGTGTAGCTTACTGAAACATTAGCAGCTGCCGATAACCTTATTAGCAAGCTGTCCCATTTTACCTGAACATGTTTCTTGTGAAGCGTCTGAATTATTGGGCTTAGAAACTTATTTTTTATGAAAATTGCAGAGATCCATAACAAATTAACATTTATAGCCTTCAGAATGTTAGATGGGATGAATAGCAATCTACCAATAAGTGTCCCAAAAAACATATTTACATCACCTAGTCAGGCTATACCCACAAACTTGACAACCAATTCCGAATTATCACTGACACCCACAGGACACACTAAAAGATGTTCTTACCATCAAATCGAATAGGTATCCGCAAAGCAATGTCTATAACGATTATTCTGCCAGTTTACAGGGTTTTAAATAAACTCTAAAATATTTTTGTTTCGACAAGACATTCAGATTTTACCAATGACAATATAACTGTCAGCCCAATGAGTTTGCCCCCAGAGATAGGCTATTGCTCCCACCGTATCCCTAATCTGAGGTAGGGCTATGCATTTCCATTCATCATCGTTTTCCAATTAAACTCAATTTAATATTTTTTTGAGATTGTTGTTCAAATTGGTTTATTGTAATTGCAAGAGAAGTTGCCTCATAATCATACAAATGAAGCAGATATAATTTGGTATAGGGTCAAGAGCAGTAATACATAGATAAAAAAAATAGTAATGTATCCCTGTGCTACCCATAACTATATAGTAATTGTAGGTCTACACAGAGCAGTAACATGTAGGTATAGGCAGAGTCTTATTTTAACTATACTGTAGGTCTATATCTACCATATTTATACAGGAGCTATTCAGCCTAATTAAATATTTTCTACAGCAGAATATTTAATCACAATTATTTTAGCATACCGGTAGCCGTATATTTCTATTCGAATATATTATCATGTGTGCTTGCGTTGGTAGCCATAAGTTAGTTGGGCATCTGTCAAGCTAATATAAAACCATTATAGATTCCGGTGTTCTGACGTGTTTCATAATAAATATACGAACGAATGCGAATAATATTTCTGTAGAACATGTTAATTTATATTGTTTATTCATAAGGCCTACTGTAGCCTACTGCCGTGTATTTTAAGAAAATTAGATTGGAGTAGAGTCCTGACGTTTATAATTTTAAAATGTTCCTAGTTATGTAGGCTAGAAAGTTGCCGGTAGGCTACTTGGCATGTCTCCAACTAAATACTGAGGCGTCAGGTGGTACCTTTATTTAGAAGTTGTAAACCGGAAGTGGAATTTGAGTGGAACTCAATTGCCGATGATGCACTTGTCAGAGGCTAGCTTGAATCTAAATTTGTTTTCAGTGTTTTCAGTGAACGTACCGTCGGTGTCAAACTTGTATGCACCAATTAGTTATTTTTGCTAGTTACGTATTAGCATTGTATGGGCAACACTGAGACTTGTCAATACCTTCAACTGTGTAGCCTATTATTACGTCAATGCTATGCTAGCCATTGACACTTTTGTGTTTTCTGCAGAAGTAACAGAACGGCGCTCCTGACGGGAATACATGGATGTGCTATGAATGAACCGGGTAAAGATTTAGTTTTCTGCTTATTTCCTTGCTTCTTTGGCCGCTTTTGGCCAGGTAAAGGATTGACAAGGATACCCCTCACACTGGTAAAAGAAGCATTGCCTGATTCCTGACTTATTTTATAACATAGCTTGAGTTTTGCGCGATATGGCTGATCCACATCGAGCTGATCTGTCATTTGCATGGGAGAAGTATATGGACTGTAGACTGCAAGGAGCAGATTTACAGGTATGTGGGTAATACAGAAATTGTGTTTAAGAAGATGCATTATTATATCTTAAAGGTGAGTCATTCTTTCACACCCTAGCCCGGGCCCTTAATTTATGCCTTCACATTTTGTTTTACTGTCAACAGTTGTATAATATTTATTAACTAATAATTTTGCTGTGCTGTATCATTTTGTTACAGTCATTTGTATGCAATGTTTATTCAATTGTTTTGTCTTATCCTAGATTACTTTATTCGTGCAGCTCAGCTCTATTATTTGTGTGCACATTAACCATAGTCATTCCAGAGTGTGTTTTCAAAGACACTGAAACTATGATTTACCTGTGCCTGTGTGTGGGTGTAAAGAAAAGGGACATTATGACAGTTCACCTTAGATTGTGTATTGTGTGTATTTCCGTGAAACAGTAAATTTCTTTCTTTCTTTCTCTCTCTCTCTCTCAACGAATAGGCTTGTATGAAGCATCAATTATAATCTCTGTCCCACCCATTTTTTGTATTCCCTCCTCTTGGCCCATGAACCAAAACTGTCTATCACGAGACTCCGGTTAGGATAACACTACACACAACAAATGGGCAGTGGTTTCCACATGCTCAAAAGCAATTTTTACTCATTTTTAAAAAATTTCACTTAATTTATGAGAAAAATAATATTGATAGCTAATGTGTTCTGATGCATTCATTTACTTTATTTGGATGTTTGGATTCTCCATTCCTCTTAATAATATACAGCGTTTTACTGTAATGGCAGTGAATTGTTAATGATTTTCTTTAAACTGTGTTTGGGTTCCTGTTGTCATGCATGTTCATACTGAAAACACTTCATGAATCAAAACTTTAGCCGCCACACATCTGAGCAGTCTTGTGTCCTGAGATCTATATTTATTATTTAAATTTTCCTTATGGTACAAGATTTTGTCATTATCGAGATTTTTATTTTCCTTCTATATTTTACATTGACCTATTTATGAACTTCAAATTCAGAATTGTAGTATTGTAGGTCATTAATAACTACAGCAATACACTTAATGGTTACCATACAAAAAGCAACTGCAACATACTGTGGCCTTTATTCTGTGATTTACATTTGACAGGATGTTTGACACACTTCACTTTTCACATGCTTACACTTCTGCTGCTACTGTGTTCTCTTCACACCAGTGTATAACCTCAG
>JAODTR010016504.1:11553-26129 GCA_025399935.1 Amblyopsis rosae
GTTTGACACACTTCACTTTTCACATGCTTACACTTCTGCTGCTACTGTGTTCTCTTCACACCAGTGTATAACCTCAGGTTTTATGTTGGAATAGGTTGAAGACTTTTTGAACCAGTCAGATTTTTGAATGAAATGAACTATACATACAATATGCCTTTTTAACTGATGTTTCTTTTTCTTGAATGAGTAGACTAACCTGGTAAGTAGCATCCTATTCACTGATGCAGTAATTTTTGTACTGTACTTCAGCTTTACCATAGTCTAAGTAAAAGCTGGGTAGGAATACATTACAACACAGATCACCTTATAAGGAGTATACTCCTGAAATGTTCAGAATCATTACAGTAGTTAATTACGCTCCTCTTTCAGTTCTGAGCTTTGCTTTCCTTCCATGGTAAAGCTCTTGTCTAAAGATGTGACTAAAGGACATTACTGAATATAGTTTATTATATAAATTGTGCAATTTCCTGGATCAAATGCTGGTGAAATACTCCCACACACAGTATATGTTTCTTTTACTAATATTTTAAAACAAACCACATGTGTGCACGGTAACCATTGCCCTCTTATACCATGCCAGTCATTTTCAGCCAGTGGCTGTTATGGTTTTCTTGCATCATAGTCTATATCTAGCTTCTGCAATTTAGAATTTAGCCAGTGCACAATAGATTAGACGGAACAGATAAACATTGGCCACTGCCGTCGGTGAATCTTCCAATACGGTTAGCTTTCTTTGACCTTTTTTGGCAGAGGTCTTTGTGGTTTTCATGGTTGACTAATGGACTTTTTTCAGTGCTTATATTCACACTGGTATCTAACTCTCTCCCAAACAATTGACTAAAGTAATTAATAATTCATAATTTTTTCTCAAATTAATCACATTCTCACCTCTGTTCAGCTCCAGCTCTTTCCACCCAGGGTCATGTTAATAAGTTATATGTTGCACTCACAAACCTTTCCTGCAGACAATGGAAGCAAACGAGTGTACCAGCATAGGCTAGGTTGGCTCCTGTGTGGACCGAAACCCTCGCTAATATCCACCCCTGGCAACAGAAACAACAGCAGTGTGTTTGTTTCTGTTAAACGTAATGCTTCAGTAAACATCGCTGTCAGTGTTGAGTGTGACAGTGTGTAACGTAGCTGCTAGCATAGGCAAACACACAGCACGCTCTGTAGTGGTTGCACCAGGAAATCTGAGGCCAGCGTCTAGTAAAGCATTGGTCTAGCTGTGTGCTCTTGAATATGAAAGTGAGAACACACACAGCCGCACCAGATCTTTGCGGGACAGCTCTGGTTTCTTGGAATTGTGGGAAATGTGCAACGCTAGGGGCTCCTCGTGATGCTCATCATCCAAATGTCAAATTAGATCAGGAAAGAAATAGGAAAAAAATAACATTATTCCTTTTCTCCTGAGGACGGGATAGCGCCTTTACCTTTGCACCTAAGCGACCCTCCTTTCTTTAGAGGGAAGTGTGTTTTGTACAGTAGATGACTTTGCCATCAGGTCTCATGATCAGACTTTTTGTGATTCGTGTACTGGAAAATAATGTTAAAAAGAAATGAACTTTTTACCTTTTTATATGGAGTGATTGACAACCCCTCACCTAACTCTTTCAAATTAAACTTGTTCCGATGCTTTTCTTTGGAAATGTGTATGGTCTATGCACCGCAGACATTAACTATTAGTGTGTTATGCTAGCGTAGCGTCATTATGCAATTTCACAAGGCTGATTAAAATTCAAAGACATTTTGGACACATTTAGATGATCAGAATGCTAGTTTTGCCTTAGGTCTTGCATTTGCATTGCAGTGTTTTGATGTTAATCAGCACGTTTTCAGAATTTGTGTTAGTAGATCAGATGGCCCATGCATTAATTAGCTCTTATTGGTGAGCATTTCAGCCATGTGCACTTGAGCAAATCCATATGAGCTATTGAGATTCCATTTTCTATGCTGACTGTGTTCTACACCTGAAAATAGAATCAAACATTGCCTATCACTACTACAGTGCTTACGCAAATTGTCTAAGCTATTTGTGCTTATGTTATTGTCTGAATTCAGTCACCAGCCAGACAGACCTCACACAGCAGAAGTCTCATGTAGTGTCATGACACTCAGTGCCACTAGCCACAGGCTTACAGTACGACTGCTGGTGATTGGTGATGGAGGCAGTTTGGATCGGAAGCTCGTGGAGCTGTTGATTAGCCTACCAAGCTATATTACTGGTATTGCAATCTGTCCATTATCAAATCACTACAGCCTCTGGCTGCCTGTGCTGTGTGCACACAGCACTATTTGACTAAAGTCTCAGACTGGAAAACAATCCTATTGCTGGGAAATGAGTAATACGTAACCCATTTGAGTCTTGTTTTCTGTGGTGTGGAAAAAGCAAGTGTAAACACAGGCTATGACGTGAACTGGCTGGTTGTACTCAGACAGCAAGGGAAGGGAAAGCCATAATCTGTGCATCTAGTTTACAAGGCCTTAACCTCCATAAATATAGTACGTTTGTAATTCTTGTATAGCCTGAGGCTTTAAATTGTTGCTTTTGACAATTTCCTGCCAATCACAAGCCTGGTCTATCTTTTCTGTCATCTGATGTAATTTCTCGAAGCTGACCATTATTTTGCTGTCACAATTCCTTGTCTATTCTGGGCTTTCTCATCACACAGTTCTCTCCCCTCTTCACAGTGAGGTGGTGACCATGCCCCTGGGTGTGAAGTGACCCCCACGCACACATGCACATGTAACTCATGGCTAACTCACGTGCGTGTGCGCTTAGCGTGCGTGTGTGTTAGTTATCATAGTCATCACTTTAGTCTTTTTTTCTAGGTTTTTTCTAATGTTAAACTGCCGATGATTTGAATGATAACGCCTTCATGCAGGTACCATGTAAGGCAGCTGATGTATTATTTTTTAAAATATGGAAAATGTCACCTTCCGTTTGCGTGATAGAGGAAGGAAGTTGATTCATCACAAGACTGTAAAACTGCTGTGTCGCAATGGGTAGATCAGATTTTTATACTGTATCGTGGTGTTAATGCAGTGAAAACTGTCATGACTTGATACTGCTGCCTTAACACCTTCAACCCACACTCTGGTACAGCAGGTGTTTTCATATGGTAATTGTAGGCCTATGATCCTCCCCCAGTATTGATTAGTGGCATTTTTGTGGTGCTTGTTTTTATACCTTTATAACTTAAGTGCTAATTACTTTGTAAATTTCACTAAACAGTGCAAACTACACCTACAACCCATAGTGACACACTACTCAAACACTGGTAAGATAATAGCATGACCATTAGACTTATACAGTAACATGTGCCAAATCAATAACAAGCATTTATTTAAAACGTGAAGAAATCTCTCAAACCATCTCCCCCATCATTCTCAGGAGGTAGCAACTTACATTTGGTAGGGTACCTTCTTGATTTCTTTCCTGGGATGGAGGTGGCAGACGCCCAGCAGAGACAGATTATACGGGGAGCAGCGTTGCTTGACTGAATCCAGTCAGCACTGACAGGCACTGGCTTACCTTCGTAAAAAGTGAACTCTCTAGTGAATGAGGTTAAGAGATACAGTAATGGTAGATGGACAGTGGCTTAGAGCAGCAGTTCTCAAACTGGGGGGTCGCGAGACACAGAGGAGGGGGTCAAAGTTCAAAATTAATAAAATGGCATAGTTTAGACATAATTGTTAGTAGTAGGACAGTGTATACATTACTTTGATGTATTCTGCTATAGCCTATATTGAAATACAGTCAAATAATATTATGGATGTTATTCTTCTACCACCTCTGGGGATAGCGGGGGGCACGAGTCTCTGGCACTGTTATTTTGGGGGGTCACAAGCTGAAAAGTTTGAGAACCCCTGGCTTAGAGGATACCTTTAGGAACCAATTGACCTGCACTACTGTAGGCTACTTGCCTGTAGGAGCACTACTACTCTCCAATGCAGCAGTACTATCATGGACTGTAATGCTCCAGCAGTAAATGGGTGTGCAAATGAAACTCACTCTCTAATGTTTGGATCCTTCTGTGTAGAGAGACAAAACGAGTTTAGACTGTCCACTCGTCTTTGTCTTCTGTCACAACCTGTAAAAGCCTGTAATACTGTAGATGACTTGAACGCTAGGCATAAATGACCTTTTATCACATTGAGCATGTGGTGAAATGACATCACATTAATGTAAGCTAATTTCAGTCCCCCAAAACATTGATTTATATGCACTATTTGGTACAGTACACTGTATATTTACTCTTGTTGACTATATTTTAATGTTTGTTCTTTGTCTGTTGTGCCCATCAGGTCAGCCTACAATGTCTTGAGAATTTCCTGTGTGTCTTCCACTGTGTGCGCCACCTTCATAGCCATGAAACCAAGGATGCACTCAAGTTTTGGTAGGTCCTGTCCCTGCATTGTGTCTGATTGCTGTGTCTTCAAAGTGTGTTTTGTGCCATTGCATGTCTGTACCGTGGAGCTGGAGCAGCAGTCTACATCCTTAACATGTTATGCACTAGGCATGTGACTGAATGAAAAATTAAGGTATTATCACGATTATTATTATTATTATTATTATTATTAAACTCTTAAAATGGCACTTTTTTTAACATTTGGTTTATTGTATTATAAAACTTAAATTATCCTTTTTTATGTAATTATTTTGGTTTTCAAACCAGTATTTCAACAAATCCGATATATCTTTTTTTATGTGGGAGACACAAAGGACAAGCCGAGCCTTCAGTCATGTTGACGATTGACTGCAAAGATGCAGGCTAATTAATAAATGAGAAGTCAATACAATTGGACTGTACAAGTGAGCTAGACAGTCACTTGTGAAAATATTCAAACTTATGTGAGGATATTCATGATTATCACAATAATGGACATTCACCACGATATAATTATCATGAGTAACTGTATCGCGATAAACAAATGTATCATATATCAAACCCCACATCCATATTATGTACATTATTGCTGACATTTTCACGCAGATTGTCAAAATATACTATATACGTATACCATTGCTTTACTTTAACCTGCTGGTAACCTGCGCTGCCCCCACTGGCCAATAAATACATACTACAGCTTTAAACAAGGCGGAGTTTTAGTCTGTTTGCCATGCATCTGATTTTGATTTACTGTATGTGTCCCTTACTTCTCATAGTAAAGAAAAAAAACACCTTATCTTTAAACTGGGTTACTAAATTAGGCTATTATACTAACTAGACAAAATCTTACATTTTGGTGAGATCCAGTAATATCTTTGCCACCTTCTCAAAAATGTGAATATCATAAAGTAGGTAATGTGAATATGTCAAGAGACTTAGAACTTCAAAAGACCTTTCTCTCTGGCAGCATGTCAAAACATCTCCCTTTGCCACCCCTCTCTCTATTAGGCTACCATGTGGCAGAAACTGAGAAGTTTGTCCCATTCTTAATGCACAGACCATTTCACAAAAACATGAAGTTATCATGACACAAGTTGAGGTTACATTGTTATGCGTTTACAGAAGTTATGTCCTCTATTCACAAAGCTATAAAGGTATTTTGTTTTTATGTTGTGGTAAGGTAATTTTGTCTGAACCATGGAAGACTGTGATAAACTGAGTGATCACGGTTTATTGACAACCGGGTAGGGAGCACAGATGTCTTCTGTGAGCTAAGCATGTCTTACCTTGCATCCCCCACTTCCATAGACAATCCCCAAGAGAACTCTGAGGCTCTGATGCCTGTACACATGATCAGAGACAAATGCATTATGATCCCTTTCATACCACAAGTTGACAAAACTGGCTGCACTAGTTTGTGAGCTAGGACAAAAACACAACACATTGTGTGTGCCTGAGTGCTTCCACAACAGTGAGTAGGCCTAAATATATTATAGTGTTATACTGTATTCTAACAAGATTTTAATAAGTTACTACACAAACTTGTTTTAATAACTATTGTGAAAGCTAGAACAAAACTACTATTCTGAGTACAGGTGTGTGTACTGAATAGTCAAATTCAATACAAAAAAAGACAAGTTTGGGGTCCCCTACTGGAGCTGCTGCTCCCGCGACCCGACTACGGCTAAGTGGATGAGGATTGATGGATGGATGTACATTCAATTCTATAAAATGTGGAAAAACTATATAAAATGTATTATTGCTGGGATAAAATTCAAATTCTTAGTGGGAAACTACAATATAGAATCTATATTAGCATTCATTGGTGTCAGTGTCTTATTTGAATGCATCCAATTTAGTGTAGATAATGGAGGAGGCTGGCAGCATGCATTGTTCTTACAGAACATAAAGGAATTGCCTCAGTCAGTCACTGTAGTGCTTAATATTGGGCTAATTGTTGTGACCGAGGGGTGAGTACTGGTGTATTTGCGAGGCTATTGGTGGCTTGTTCCTATTCCCAAGGCCTGTCCCAGTGCCATGTGACATCACATGCTTTCATGTGATGCGTGTATCTAGTACAAATCGGGAAGGCTTCCATTTGAAATTCAAATTGAATGGAATTTGTGTTGCGGATGCGGAACAGTAAATGCAGTCGGTAGTCCTGTGAGGAGCCATGCGAACCCAGCCGCTAGAGCTGTGCTTTAGCTCAGCTCATACACAGCATGATTGCTGGGAAAAGAGTATTGAGGCCTCAGATATTTGGTAAGATCAGGACTATTGTCCCATTGTTTGTTTGTCTGTCAGGAATGTGTCTTCAGGTATTTGGAAATTAGATCCACACTGCAGATTTTTCTTTACATTTTTTGCTTTTGTTGTGGCGTGTGAAATGCTTTCACAACATTTTGGAGGGAATTTTTGGGTTTCTGAATAGTGACTGGCAGGTTAAGACAAGTCTGATTTTTGAGTGTGTGTCTTCTTGCCAGTGTTCAGTAGAACTGTGTAGTTATTGTCTGTAGGCTAACTGGTTTGTTTCACTGTGTTGTGTGTGTGTGTGACAGGGAAAAAACTATAGCATACAGTAATTTCAAATGTGCTGGTAATGGTTGCGACTGCCCTGTGGTGTGTGTGTGTGTGTGTGTGTGTGTGTGTGGTCATCTTCTCGCTTCTTCACTTTAACTTCTCGTTTAGCGTTTGTCAGCTCTCCTCACAGCAGGCTGACTACAACTCATGCTGGTCAACTCACTCAGCCCAGTCTTGGGCGCAGGTTAAATGTTTTAACAGAGTACGGATGTCTCTTCTGTGTGAGCTTGATCTCTCTCATGTTCACACTGTAATGTGTACCGTATGGTTCAGTTGCACTATTCAAATGACTCAGCAGCCAAATAGTTCCGACTGTATTCATACAAAGCTGCTCATGAATAATTTCCTACATATGCATCGTCACGTGTTTGCTGCCAACCACATGCTCGTGTGGTCACAACAATTACTGCTAATAACATTTGGCCCTTTCTTAATGCATGTTTATTGTTGTTTTAAATGTTGCAGGGTGCCTTGCAAATGTGTCATCATGTAGTCACCCACACGCTCCAAGACCTTGTCACCTCACCGTGCATGCTCGTTAGCAGGCTAGCATGTTGTCCTGTACATAAAGCTATTGGGTATATCGGCCTGAAGGCAGTCTCACATGCACCTTGGCTTGTATGCATCTATTCAAGCATGTAATAGCATGTGTCCTGTTGTGCCGTAGCTCAGACATGAGTGGGGCCAGCAACACCCTGGCCAGGGAGTTCCTGACTGACGTCCACCAGCTGTGCAGTGCCGTGGCTCAGAGGGCCGAGGCACGAGAGGAGGACGAGGAGGAAAGTCACATGGTCGCTTTGGGGGAGTACCTAGTCAGGGGGCGGGGCTTCCTGTTGCTCAGCACCCTGGACTCCATCATTGACCAGGTGAGAGCTGCATATAATGGCGAAGGCTCACTACAGGACTTTAATTAGTCAAGTAAAACCAAAAATTTTATGTAAAAACACATGTCCATGCCCATGTCCTATCCCCATAAAAACAATACAACGTTGAAATGATTTGCATACAGAATAGTCAGCAATAAAACTTTTATTTTTTCCCCTTCCTGCTCATAGAAATTAAGCTGTATATTAATTTTGCTCTTAGGAATGACCTTTTTGATATGTTAATGTGTGTCAGCCCTGATAACATGATGCTGTCATTCGAACAAAATAATGTTTTCTTATAATTGCTGGTATATGACCTGTTAATTTATTGACAAATTCCATGTTGTTTTGGATAATGGCATCCTTATGTAGTTATTACAGAGGTAAATGCATCTCAGCCACACTGGACAAAGCAATAATAATAAATACAAGAAATATAAGCATAAAACAAATACTGGATTGGGTCTATCTATTTAACTATATTCTGTACTAACAAAGTACATTCTCATAGTGTGTTTATAATCTGTGTTTGTGCAAAATGTGCTGTAAACGAGCACTATGCAGAGCTGATTGCTATTCTGTTTTTGCTTTATATAAGTCTAGTGTGTGCAGTTGTATGCCATGCTTCTTAGGTGATAGGAATGGGTTTCCCCAGAGATACTGTAGATATTGTGCCTGGTCATTACTGGCACCAGGCTGTGACAGACCCCACTGTATTATCTTGCCTACTACACATTGATGCAGTTTCACTAGCAGAGGCCAAGCTAAGCACAGCCTTATGCGTGCCAGCATGATCACTTCTCAGAAGGCTCTACAGGCTCCAGAGTGGCTGTTGTACCCTTTTTCCACCCTCACTATCATCAGCATTCACCATTAAAGAGTCAGTTTTCCTCAGATGTGATGCAAAGGCATACTGTCTGTGCATGTTGCTTAGATCTGAGTGAAGCTGGCAGCATCTAGCAGGTTGTGAGGGCAATTATATTTGTTGGCGAGGTGTGGCGAATCTATCTGTCAAAACCAGAAGCCGTGAATGAGGAAGTAAGGCAGTGTTACTTATAAATGAACAGATGTACCCGTGACATCTTTTAATTCACTCTCTGTCACTGACTCAATAAGAGCTGACTTTTTCTTATTTTGGAGCTACCACATGGGCAGAGTTTACATGTTACATGTGGTTTGAATGAATTTCAGGACAAACTCAAATTGGTATGCATACATAATCAAACTCTGCTACATTTTAAACTAGAGCATTTTAGTTTCAGTATGACTGGTATGGTTCATCTTTTAGTCTGCCATGTTTAATGGGTTACATGCCATCGCAATGTTGACTATTCTTATTGGTGGACTCAGGTTGGTGCATCATTTCCTGTAAATGAGGATGACAAGGCATTCATTGTCAAAAGCAAAGTATAAAATTATGTTGTCGGGGTCAAACAAGGCTAAGTTATGTAGACACAACTTGAGGAAAGGGTTGAAGCTTGATGGAATTTTGGGTTTGCCTTAAAGCAAATATCTGGTACATTTGCTTGATCTTGTGAGGAATGCCATAGCACTAACATCGGGGTCCTCATGACTTGAATGCAGGGAAAACTACTGCATGCAAATAGATTACTTGTTCCATACCATGATTCATATTGGCCATCAAGAGGATATCATTTATGTATCAATTAATTCTAATTTAAAAAGGCTGTGTGTATTCCTTCTACAAGAGCTGCTATTACTGTGTCCCAATTTCATAAAATAATTGTATTAACTCTTTGTTTTTTTAATCTATTTGTTATTCTTTATTGGGCCCTTACCATCATAAAAATAACAGATAGTTTTCCCAAAACCTGTAAATGATCTGAGCCAAATATAATGGATAAAATCCTTTCTATATTACAGTCTTGTGACAGTCTGTGAGTCTTGATTAATGTGTGTGTGTTGATGGGAGTGTCGTGGTGTCAATGTGTGAATATAGGGCTAGTGGTTGGAGAACGTTCTAGACAACCCAGTGTTTGCTCTCTCAGGAGCTGACTTGTCGGGAGGAGCTGCTCACCTTGCTGCTGTCTCTGTTACCGCTGGTCTGGAAGATCCCTGTTCAGGAGGAGAAAGCCCCAGGTCAGTGCCCCCCCCCTCCTCCCCACACACACACACACACACACACACACACACACAGCACACCGCTGCCATTAGGCTAAGGCCAGAGAAGAGATCTACTACATGAACTTTGCATAATGGTCTTTCACCTCCCTATTATTTTATTATAACCAAATATAGTGGTTGAGCTGCTTCTTAACATGTAGTGAGCGTATGCTCTTGTTTGCAATGCACTTTAAGAATATCAATATTCCAATGTGTTTGAGCCAGCATATCCCTCTTAGGTAAACAGTACCTTATTTATTTTAAGTATATGATAAAAGCACTTTAAGAATATTTGCATATTCACAGATGTCATGAAATGTTACATAAAAAATATTCTCTTACATTTAAAAATAACTATAATATGGATTTGATTTGATTTTAAACATTCAATATGTAAAATGTATTCGCGTATTTTGTGCTTTTTACTAGTAACAGTACACTTTGCCAGCAATATTGTTAAATAAAATAAATAAATAAATAATGTGTGTGTATGTGTGTGTGTGTTAAGGTTATTTATTCATTACGTTTCCACATCTTAGCTGTGAACCCACATTGTGAACTTAATGTTTCAGATGGGCACAATGTAATGACATTTAAAGGTAAATGTTTTAATAAATGCACTTATTGTGTCCCGTTGTTTTTTTCTCAAATGGGTGAACCTGTTCTGTGCCATTTCAATATACAGTAGAATAAAATGCAGATTTTATTCTAAAAACAAACTCATGATCAGGGGATGAGAAACATCAATTGCAGTGCCCACTGACCCTAGGGGGCACTGGCACTTAGTGTTGAAGTGCTAATCCTATCTAACATGGACCTTAGACATTTTTACCTTTATTAATTCCCCAATGTGTTTGAGCCAGGAGAGCATAGTCCCTCTTAGGTATAGCAGTCTTACTGCACCTTATTCATTATATGATAAAGGACATTTGCATATACACAGCCCCTTGGCTTAAAATGTTATCTTATACCTTCTTGATAATATAACTTCTGCTAAGTTTCTTTATTGAACACATTTTAGTACGTCTGAGCAGTACAAAGTTTCTCAGTATATTTCCTGGCATTTTATTGACATCAATGTACTGCAAGATGTTGTTATCAAATCACATTACTCTGGTTTATTGTTATTATTATAATTATTATTATAACTGTTTGTTTTAATAAGACTTGTCTTTAGAAATATCAGAGAAAGTGTAAAGATGAGTTCTTTGTGTGTGTGTGTGACAATAGATTTCAGGCTGCCGTCCCTGTTGGGGGTGTTTCTTAGCCGAGAGGTGAAGGCGGTCCCTCTACGGCCGGGTCAGAAGCCTGCCACAGATGCACAGAGCGCCAGCAGGAGGTCCCACTCAGGCAGCAGCGTCTGGAAGTCTGCGCGTTCTCGCCGAACTGCACAGAGGTACTCCGTGAGGGACGCGCGCAAATCCCAGCTGTCGACCTCCGACTCCGAGGCCCCGTCGGAGGACAAAGCCGGCCCGGGTGGTGCCAGGAGCCGCAGGCCCCACGGGTCCACCGTCCGCGTTAGCTGCCAGCACCACCGCTCGGACGCCCTTCCGCCACTGGCCGCGGCCCCGGCGGAGTCCATGAGCGCGCCGTACCCTCCGGCGCGGGCCCTGGGCGCAGAGACGCTGATGGACCCGGCCGCCATGTCCATCTTCAACCGCATGGAGAACTCCCCGTTCGACCTGTGCCACGTGCTGCTGTCCCTGCTGGAGAAGGTGTGCAAGTTCGACATGAGCATCAACCACAAGCCCAGCCTGGCGCTCAGCGTGGTTCCCACGCTCACCGAGATCCTCGCCGAGCTCGGAGACTGCTGCGGTCCAGGGGGAGGAGGAGGAGGAGGAGCGGAGGAGTTAGCAGGCGGCTGGACGGAGGAGCCCGTCGCCCTGGTCCAGAGGATGCTGCTGCGCACCGTCCTGCACCTGATGTGGGTGGACGTGGGCCAGAGCCACAGCCTCCCGGACAGCCTGAGGCGCGGCCTGACTGACCTGCTGCGGGCCACGCTCAAGATCCGCGGCTGCCTGGAGCGGCGGGCGGACCCCTTCGCCCCGCGGCCCAAGAAGACCCTGCAGGAGGTGCGGGAGGACTTCTCCTTCTCCCGCCACCGCCACCGGGCTCTGCTGCTGCCCGAGCTGCTGGAGGGGGTCCTGCAGGTGCTGCTGGGCTGCCTGCAGGCCTCCGCCCCCAACCCCTTCTTCTTCGGCCAGGCCCTGGAGCTCCTCCATGAGTTCGTGCAGCGCCGCGGCCTGGAGCTCCTGGAGGCCACCGCGCTGCGCCTGGAGGGACTAGCCCGGCCCGGGGAGGCGGTTGCGGAAGCGTCCGAGCGTCTGCGGGGCCTCATCGGCGCCGCGCTCAAGATCGTGGGCGCCGTCAAGAAGGTCAAGTCGGAGCAGCTGCACCAGTCGGCGTGCGCCCGCCGCCGCCACCGCCGCTGCGAGTACTCCCACTTCCTGCACCACCACCGCGACTTGTCGGGCCTGCCCGCTTCGGCCTTCACTCAGGGCCGCAACCCCTTCGAGGAGGAGGCGGGGGAGGATGGCGGGGAGGGAGGCACCCGCTACCCGGAGCGCTGCTGCTGCGTGGCGGCCTGTGCCCACCAGTGTCTGCGGCTGCTGCAGCGGCTGGCTCCCGGGGGCCCGGCGGGGCTGCAGGTGCTGGCCGGGGTGCAGGCCGTGGGCATCTGCTGCTGCATGGACCCCCGCTCGGTGCTGGGGCCGATGCTGCACGCGTGCCAGGCCCCGGGCCTGCGCCCCTACCAGGCCCACATCCTGGGCGTCCTGGGCCGGCTGCTTCTGGAGCAGCTGGGCGGAGGGCAGCCGTGGGAGAAGGCCAAGCTGGCCTCCTGCAACATCTGCACCCTGGACAGCAGCCAGCTGCCGGGGCTGGAGGAGATGCCGCCGCTGGCCCCGGCTGCAGCCTCCGCCTCCTCCAGGCTATCGCAGCGCTCCCAGGGCATCCTGCCCAGTGGCGGGGGCGCGGAGGACATGCTGTGGAAGTGGGGCGCGCTGGAGGCCTACCAGGAGCTGGCCCTTGGCCCGGACCGCCAGCTCAGCCAGCAGGTGGCGGTGCACGTGTGCCACCTGGCGCTGAGGGGCAACGCGGCGCTGCAGTGGCAGCTGTACACGCACGTCTTCAAGGCGGCTCTGCAGAGGGGCATGGAGCTGGCCCAGCACGCGCAGCAGCTGGGCGTCGCCACCGCCTGCGCACACGCATGCAGCTACCACAGCCAGTGTCTGCCTGTGGAGGTGCTGCTCGTCTACCTGCAGACGCTGCCGACGCTGCTCAAGTCAAGGTGGGTTGCTGCTCATGGTCGCCTGATGCAGTATGCTGGTGTCTGTGTTCACACAGTACGATCTGTAGATACTACATAGTGTAGTTGTATTCAGTTGTGTTATAGGTATATTTAAGCTAATGCACATTTTGTCAAATTCAACAAATATCTCCTCGCATTTCGCTCACTTAATGTTACTACTGGTTGAAAAAATAATCGGTACTTCTCCACAGCCCTGGCTTCGTAAGTAGTAACATAAACACCACTCGTATCAACATTAACTTAGGACTGCGCTTTGAGGTGGCACCGCGAAGGGCCGCGGAGCAATACTATTTAGATTTGACCTTGCAGTTAACAAGAGTGACTAACCCTGCCTTTAAGCCACATACAGATCTGGATTAACTAGGCATTTAGTGGATTTTGGGTAAAGTAAGTGTATATGCAGCAGTAGCGTTTGCTTTAATAGTTTTCTGTTTAAAACAAAAAAACGTCTGCTTGAACTATTTTACACCACAACACACAAACTGTAATGTCCATATGTCAGTATGTTACAGTAATAGTATAAAAGCAAAGTGAAGTTATACTGTAGTCGGTTACTTCTCCATCGGTATCTTTCTTTGAACGTGATTTACTGTACACATTATTGTAAAGTTCTGTTTATTTTATCAGTAAAGTTAGCGGTGCACCTGTTATGCCCTGTTTGAAATAAAGCAAATCTAATTAGCCAAGTCAGATGTGGACACCTAATACACTACGCAGACATTGTTTGTCATTAGATATTACTCTCTGCGTCACTGCTAACAGATGCTACTACATTATTCATGTCAGCTCTTTTGTAAGCTGAAGGAGACAAACAATTAATTTACTATTACTGTATGTACATGGATTATAAATGGTATGCAATAATGTGTTGCCAACCCTTTATAACGTTAGAAATAATACTTTGTTTTGAATAGGCCTAGATATAAAACGTTATGGTCCTACACTTTCCTATGATCTGGCAATATGACGGTTCCCTTCTTTAAAATGCAAGGTAGCACAGCCTTTTTTGTTCTTTGTTCGTTTGTGTCTCTTATCTTTGCCTTTCCTTTTATAGATCTATCTATAGCAAAAGGAAGCATTGTTGCATTTAACCTCAAGAAATGACAAGCTATATCACCCTGAACAACTGAACAGTGTTGCTGTGTTCTCTTAACAGTATTTAAAAGTAGACCTATCAGATTAATTATAGCTGGTATGCTGCTTTAGATATTGTATGTAAGTATGCAATAGGTACGGTAGGCCTACGAAGCAGTATTGTCTCTTTTTGTTGTTTAAAACATGTCTGGGTGTTTCAAATTGCCT
>JAODTR010016515.1:0-26128 GCA_025399935.1 Amblyopsis rosae
TCTACTTATACCTGTCATCTCCTGCTTCTGTGTCCTGCACTTGGGTCTCCGCCCCCCACTCGACCGTATCGTGACAACATTGATTGTTCACGGATCTCAACTTCACTATCCTCCTTCAGCCTTCAAACGAGAAAAATATACTTCTAATGCTTTCAATGCCTGCATGCATGCATCTTGGGCATGATCCTGGGTCATGTGTTAGCTCTAAATGCTAATTCTGTATTAGAGGATCGTATCTGCAACTAGTTGTAAATATAAAGATCAAAATGTCACACTGTACAGTACATGGTTAGTACAATTAATCATGCCCATGCTTATACATTTTAAAACTAGATTTTTCAAGCCAGGCTCATGGCTTTGTGTATAAAATGACAAACATCACACTTTCACTTGGTTCCCATAGTAACCACATAACTCCAGCTCATGAGTGTCTGGGATAAACATTAATTATTTGCAAATTGGAACAAATATTCATTGTTCTATTTTCCATGCATAATATTTTGTTTATTAAATTAATAGCTCGTACAGTTTGGCATGTCAAAATCAAGTTGTTTCTATGAATGCTAATGAATGTGAATCTCATAGAAAATGAATGCACTCAACATTGATGTTTAGTGTTTGAATATTCTTGACTTAAATGTTATAGAAAATATTACAATCTTGTGTCTAATGTGGCTTTAGTGAACTGGTTACGATGTTACGCAAAACAACATCCTTTCCTGGTGACACACCAACCAAAAACAATATAATGTAGCAGGAATATGATTAAAAACTTGGTTAACATTTGTTTTGCTGTAAAATGCAGACAGTTGTGAAGTTGCAACAGGAAGCTGACATGCACTGTAAACGGCTTGACAGGTTACCATGGCACATACGAAGAATGGGTGACAACTCTTGGAAGTGAATCTTTTCATTTGTGGAGGAGTACTGTGTTGAGGTGACATTAGTGTAGCTTAATCTCGACGGGCCCAGGTGCAAAACAAATGTACGGGCCCTTTGAAAAGGCTCAACGACAAACCAGAACATGGTTTCCAGATAAACATTAGTTAGCATAATAGATAACGACTATTGGCAAAAATCCAATATTTCCAATATTCCAAAAAATGTTGACTCCATAGAGTCTCTGTAAATTCCCTTTCAAACGCCAGAAACGAATATCTATTTAGTCTTTCTGTATTTTATCCTTTTGACTGTTGAGAGCCAAGTGCTTCACAGAACAGCTTGTAACAGACAATGTGATCAAAACACGAGAATGATCAGTGAGCTCTTCAATTTGTACTAGTGTGGCCAGAGTTACTATACGTATAGCATTAGCTGCTGGCATTGGTTACTGTAGTAGCAGTTGGTAGCAGTAGCAGTTACCCGAACTGGAGTTCGGGTAACTTTAGAAACAACAACGCTTTGAATAAATTAATCCTAGAATGCATTTAATTACCTTAACGTGGTAGGTATTGAAACTACTGACTGAATAGTATAATATTAAGCAAAATATTTAGATTTATTGTCATCATTACACTCAGATATCATTAAGACTTTGTAATTTGTATTTGTAAAATAAAATACTATTTTGGTAAAACCATGAGTGGGAACATGCATCATATTAGTTGGTCACGATGCAGCAGTGTTCAAATATTGGGAGATGTATTGGTCTTGAGAACAGTGATGGCCTGCATCACACAGAGCCAGTCTGTGATCACTAAGCCTCCAAGCATCGCAGGCCTTAGTGCTGCTACACTGGTGATACATATGCCACTGAGTGGCATATCGCATATGATGTTATCACATGTTCCCAGGAGCTCTGTCATCCACATATTATAAAACAGCCAGCATCTTCTAGTCTTACTTTGTTTCCATAGACAATATTGTGTATTTGCATCCTTGTTCCTGAGCGGCATGCATTACCCATCATTGTTGATTTCCTTTTACCACAAATAATAGATTTAGGCTGTGGGAGGATAAAGCTTAAATGTATGTGAAAAGCTGACAATGTCACACTGTTACCTTTTGAAATCCAATAGCTAGTTTACACACCTCCCTATCTCACTGACTGACTGAATGAATTAGATTTTAACAAATCTTTTACTAGCCAGCAGTAAATTCCCCAGCATGGGCATGATGCCACATTCTCTGTTATACACGGCTTAGGTTAATAACACAGGATGGCTTTAGACAAACACAACTTGGCTTTTATATAAATCGCCTCAAACACTGCCCACATGTTAAGCATGCTTGAGGCCTTTTGTTCTTCAGCCACGTGGTTTCCTATAAAAGCTTTGTAAAAAGTGAGCATGTGGAGTGCTGCAGTCCGGCTGCAAGAGTAAGAGGGACTGATATTTGATCAGGTATGGAGAGTCAGTATGGGATGGGGGTAGATCCTGATCCCTATGCAAAGAGGCCAGAGGCAGTGTTGATTGTGAATGATGTTGTTCTCTGCTAGCTGCACAGTACATATGCTTCATTTGTATCTCATTATTTATTGGGCAACAATATGATTTTGATCGTATTTCAGTGTCTTTTGTTTAGAGAGTAAAGGGTCAATATTATACAGTAGCAAGAAAAAGACAAGGCTGTATTATACACTTTGGCAAGTAGGTTGTATTATTGACATGATATATGTTTGGTTATTCTGTATTACTTAAATTGCTTGGGGGATATTGATGCATAATATCATAACCCCATTAGTAATTCTAATTATGTGTGGCTGCAATTATACTGTATTATGCACTGTAACATTGTACATCCCACTATGGTGTGCATTGCATTAACTGTTCATATTTACTTTGAACTGATAGGAATAACAAATGTGCAGTTACTATATGGCATTTAAAGAAATGTGTCGTGGTTCCAGCAGTGGCGCTGGTTTTGTTCCCCATTCCTCCAGTCCTGCCTTTCTGTTTTTCCAGTTGTCTTGTCCCCTAATCACTTGATTGTCTACACCTGTTCCTCTTAGTTTTTATACCGTGTTTCCTGTACCTGTTGACGGATTGTTCGTTTTCCTCACATCTCCAGTCCCTCGTATTCCTCATACTCTTTCCTGTGTTTCTGTGTTTTTACTGATTCCATTTCCCGCCAGTTCCCTCTCTGTACCTCTGCATGTTGTTTACCTGTTTAACTGTCTCTCTGTTTAACTCTGCTTGTACCCTGACTACGATATCTTGAGTAAATATTTTACTACTTTACTTGTGTGTTTTGCCTCCTGGCGTTATTGCTTTCGGGTCCGCCCTGTCACTGATCGTAACAGAAGTATCTGGCCAACATGGACCCAGCAGACACACACGCCTTTCTTCAGGTGTTACAACTTAAGGCTCCTCCGGATGGTCAACACGGGCAAACATTTCACACTCCATACCCTCTCATCGGGAAACTACTGTATTCATTTTTTTATTATGTTGTCGCTACTCGTACTGGTGGTTTTGGACCTGGCTTTGGCTTCAGAACCCATCAGAACACATCATTTGGGACAAGGACACGGTGGTCCGCTCCAGTACGTTCTGTCACTCCCAGTGTCTCCAGTCGACCCACTCGGATCTCTGTTCCCCCTGACCTTTCGGTGGTACCTTCAGTCTACCATAACCTCAGCACGGTCTTCAACAACCATTGCTCTTGCTCTGCCGCCACACAGGCCCTACGATTGTGCGATCGACCTGCTTCCTGGTTGTCTTCCCTCCAGCCGTCTCTACAACCTCTCACTCCCTCAGAGGGAGTACATGGAGGCTTATATTCACAAATCTCTGGCTGTGTATGTCCCTCTTTGTCTACTGTGGGATCTGAGAACCAGGTTCTGTCCCTGCATAGACCTTCGTGGCCTGAACGACATCAGGTTAAAAACGAATACCCTCTTCTGCTCATCAACCCCACTTTACCCCCTTGCACCGGGCCATGGTGTTCACAAAGCTGGACCTCCATAGCGCCTACCACCTCATCCGTATCTGGGAGGGGAATGAATGGAAGACATCCTTCAACACGCCACTTGGCTAATTTGAGTACCTTGTCATGCCATGGAATGGCCTGCACCCACTTGCAACACTTGCGTCTGTCAATTTTCTACCGCCGTTTCATCCAGGATCACCAGGCTGCAGCCACTCAAGCCACTGACACACCGGGTTTACATCAACATTAACAAATGTCCTTGCCTGTGGCGGGAGGTTTAGTATAGCCTTAATATGCTAGGTGATTAGCCCAGGAGGCTATCTAGGCTATATTATTGGTGTTTGTGATCATTACGCACCCTAGCTTTGCTGAGAGTGAGTTTTTGTAACAGAATATTGCAACTTTCTGCAATGTCTGCACTGCCCTTACCACTTAAACCGTGCTCAATATAATGTCTCAAGCCCAAGGAAACAGGCGTATGGGCTAATTACTGAAGTTGAGTAGCCTAGGCTAAATGAGCCATACAATCACGTGAAAGTCGTATCATGTTATCATGTCACGTGAAACTACTTTACAGTGATACCTGATCCAACATTTTTCACTTTTTTCAGTAATATGCTTCCGTATAATGTTGTCTAAATTCCTCTCTAAACAAAATTGAGTCTGATTTGGTTCCAGGTGTGATATAATTAATGATTTGCAAAGAAAATTATCTAAATGACTTCCCACTCAAGTTATGGCATACTAAAATTATTTTACACCTGAAATGGAATGTTCTTCTTAAGGGATGAAATCAGTTAGCTATAGTGTGAACATTGTCATTTAATCTAAAGGAGAGTTCTTGTTCTATACATACAAGTATTTGTACCATCCTTTAGTAGCATTTTAATGACACCTCGTCAACTTAACTCTTAAGTACACAATGATAAACTCCTTCAAATTATATACATGAGAATATTGGAGTGTTTAAAACGAGGACTAGGCAGGTGTGTAAAAGGCTTGAGTGGGCAATTTGTACATTTTTTTTGATTCACCACCTCGTGAATCTTGAAGGTGTCAACAAGCGCAGCGGAATAACAGCTGTAAACAAGTTAGAGTGACGGGAAAGTGAATAACATCACTGACAGCAGCAAGATGTGACTTACACCTGGAGTTTAACTGACAGGCATTCTGCTTTGTAAAAGCTTCTTCATGGTGGGACTGTGATACCAAGTGGCTAGGCTAGTCAACACTATGGGCCTATCTTACAACCGGCGCAAAGCGGGAAAGCAAATGTTTTTGCTAGTTTCAGATCGTCATTTTCCCATCCAGCGCTTACATTGTTTAAATAGCAAATTCACTTGCGCCCATTTTAGCCCCCATGGTCTAAATATGAGGCGTGGTCTAGCGCATTGCTGGCACATTGCTATCTTGAGGCAGCATAAAGTGATTGCGCGATTGACCAGCAAAAACCTGGTCTAAAGTCAGCGAAAGGCACATCATCAATATGGTATCCCTATCACCTATGGCAGGTGGCACCTATGGTTTGTTACACACACAGGGATGTGCAGGAGAGCACAAATTTGCAAAGTATTAAACATTTATTGAGTACAATGTGAAATATCATTAGTGTGTAACCTACAGTACATAAACATAATTTAGGAATCTTGCTATTACCTAGATGGTCTGCTCCAGCGCTTTCACAAACCCGGTGATATACGGTAATATCAATCTGCCTATGAAAGCGCACCTGGATATTTAAAGGGAATGGGAGATGAAACTCTGATTGGTTTATC
This sequence comes from Amblyopsis rosae, assembly GCA_025399935.1. Classification (NCBI taxonomy): domain Eukaryota; kingdom Metazoa; phylum Chordata; class Actinopteri; order Percopsiformes; family Amblyopsidae; genus Amblyopsis; species Amblyopsis rosae. The sequence continues at coordinate 5,646 of JAODTR010016515.1, forward strand.
GTCTGTTATGAAGAGAGTAAATGCAACCCAATTGAACCATGAAACCGGCTCACTGACTGTTTATCTGCTGTTAATATAGCAAACGTGAATTAGGACACGCCCTAAATCCAATATGCGCCTTGCACTTTAGATCATGCACTTAGTTAAAATAGGGTACAATATCACCCATGATAACCATGCATTTACCACCAATGGCTATGATCAGTGGCGTGTTTGTCAATTGTGTGGCCACAAGCATAGCTTGCTTTAGGCCCACCCCGCAAATATGTTTTTATGTGCTTCAATTAAGAGAAACTCCTCTCCTGAAGCAACAGTGACAGGTAGTCAAGAGTAAACGAAGGCTGATACTCAAATTACCATACCACTCTAATGTTCTTCAGCCATCTAGGGAATATTAGAGCACTTCATGCTTCTTTCTGCTGACAAGCTTTATAGAGATGCTGATGTCATTCTCCAGCAGGACATGGCACCTGCCCACACTGCCAAACGTACCAATACCTGGTTCAGTGACCATGAGATTACTGTGCTTGATTGGCAAGCAAACTCACCTGATCCCCAACCAAGTATTGAGTGCTTACCATAGATCTATATAATTGTGCTGCTTACGCGAACACACTTTTCAGAAGGCCAACATGTCTGAATTAAAATGACTATTTTGTAAAATGTAATAATCAAGATTAAAACAAATACAGACTTGAACTATTTAAATTTGTGTATAATTAATCCACGATATGTATGAGTTTCACTTTGTCAATTGAATTAGGCTATAGACATTTCTTCACTTTTCCACAATTATCAAATTTATTGAGATGCACCTGTTTTGTCCCTCTTTCAAAGAGCTTACAGCAAAAACAAAACACAGAATCATCCATTCATCCATCAATGGATGGATGGATGGAGAATCACTTCTCACTTAATAAACTAAGGTATACAAGATAAAGGCTGAAAGCCAAGTCTGCTACCGGCTAACTATCCCCTGCCTTACACTAAATTTGAATGCCTTGCTTTTAAACTCCCTGGCTCCCAACCTCTGATTGTTTTATATAACTATTTACCCCTGCCAATAGTAATGACCTCCCTTTATCTGACCATAGCAAACACATTCTTATTTGAAATATCTGCCCAGTCTCCTTTACTTTACTCTTCACACAGTTAGCTTTTTTTTTTTTTTTTACTTGTATGTGTAATGTATGCTCCTGTTTTAGTCTAATGTATTTATATTTAGTTTCTTTGTATTTGTATTGTAAGATGTCCTTGAGTGTCTTGAAAGGCGTCCTTAAATAAAATGTAAAAATCTAAAGTAATTTTTCATTTTTGTTTGGTAATTTTGTTTGTCCTTTTCGTCCGAGAGAAGAACAGTTTCACGTATCAACCTGGGATTGATTTCAGATGATCTGATGTGTTCAGTAGTCTACCGGTAATAGTAACAGCAGATGCAGTCTTGGAGCCACCCACTGCTGTAGCGGCTAAAGGTATGTCTGTGCTCACCACGCTGGCCTGGCGCTGCTACATGTACAAGAAGTGGTTGCAAAATTACCACCATGCTGGCTGTCACCTACAGGCTACGAGTGACTTATACGGCCCAAACGGTAGCTCAAAAGTGTTATGGTGTGCGCACATGTGGGTGTGTGGTCTATAAATGTATTTACCGGTATGCAAAATAAATATTTTCATAGATTTTATTAAATATCTTAATTTATGCTTCTGGGAAGGTTTATTTTGATGCAGCAGGGGGGCCCCAACTCCCGACGGGGCCCCACGCAATTGTATGGTTTCCGCGTTGGGTAACAACACCAGTGGTATGATAACCACTAATGATAACACAACAGATATTTGCTTTCATACTTATACAGTAGGCCTACCAATTTTTCTGATTACGATCTGCCACTACAATCATGCGGCATGCATGCATCACTGAATTTAGTATCATGCGCCAAGTAACCTTCTCATTATTACAGTATATATTTGACATGCCAACATTTGAGTGTCAATATCTTTTTAAATACAAAAATATAATTGTTCATCTCACTGAAAAGAGTAAGCTACATGTATTTATTTTATTTTAATCTAATTTTGTCCTGCTAAAAGAATGCTGCCTTGTTAAAACCCGTAGGCCTATTAAATGCTTTGAAATATATTTTATCATATAAAAAATGTAATGACAGTTAGTATTGGCATTTGAAAGACCCTGACAATGAGAACTACTACAGCTACTGCATACATTATGCATATCAATTCTCTTTAATGCAGTCTACTTGTCAAGTTTTTAAACATCTTCAATGACTATTATTACAATTTGAAATGATGTAGGTTTAGCAGACATAGAAGTAGTACTGTATGTAGCATTTTACAACTATGCTGTACATTTGCCAGAAATGTCATAGACATCTGTGAACTATCGATGAGTAAAATTCCTTGTGAGAAAATACTGTGCATATACTGTATACAGTAGACATATAGTATATACTTTATATATACAGTATGTGTACATTGTGCATATATCAAAATGGCAGCCCAATGGGCTCCAGAGGGTTATTTTGTTAATGGTTTTCAAAATATTACTTTTTTCCCAAATTGTGTTACTAGATCTTGATGCAACTCTCAAATTCTACTTAGAGAAAGGTCAAAGTTTACTGAATGTTGACTAGACCAGTGGTTCACTGTATAACCTGGACAGTATGTAATGTAAAATTCAGTGTGACCACTAGTCAAGATAACATGCACAATATAATATACTGTATATGGCAAAAAATAAAAAACACAATAGGAACAACATGTACACATTACAGCATATTAAAGATATGGTATTTTAAGATAAAAATTGTATTGTATCAAACCGTAATAATAGTGATTAGTCAAGACTATTGGTGGTCGGTGGTCTAGTGTTCTGGGTGTTTGGCTCTCAGCCAGAAGGTCGTGGGTTCAAACCCTGGTGTTGACCTATCTGTAAGCATCCTTGAGCAAGATGCCTAACTCCTAACTGCTCCCGGTGGTTGGTCGCACCTTGCATGGCAGAAATCGCCATTGGTGTATGAATGGGTGTGTGACTGGGTGAGTGTGAGGCAGCACTGTACAGCGCTTTGAGTGGCCAGAAGGTTAGAAAAGCGCTATATAAATGCAGTCCATTTACCATGTGACAACGGCAGATGAAGTTAGCGACCTGGTGGGCATTGCAAACGTTAACTTTTAAACGTCTTAAGATGAATTTGTGAATGAATTAGTTTAGGTTATTCATATGGTAGGCTATATACTGTGCATTAAGTGGCAGGTCAGCGGCAGCATGTTATTAGGGAACATATTATATGGGAGGTTGGAAGTTGGCAGTGGCACCGCCAGGCGTGCGGCCGTGCGCTCTCATCTCGCACCACCCCCCACACGCAGATTGTTTGTTATCACTTTGCTTGTTCCCCATGCCACGCCACTGCTCACAGCAACAGTTGTGCTTGGCTTCTCAATGCGTTTCAATGTGTTGGGTGGAGCTTCTGATGGAATTAGGTTGAGTTGAGCTTGAAGTTCTTCAGAATGACTAACCTATATAGACTTAACACCAAATAACACCAAAATATTACATCTTTGCAAATATCTTGCAAACTCTTGCAAGCTTTTATAAGCTCTCAGAAGATATTCGACAATTCCCAGTGTACATCGATGGCTACAACCAGACCAGAAAGTGTCCAATCAACATCGCAGTTCAACATCTCTCCAGACAAAGCCGAGACATAGCCCATAGATAATATGCCAAAACATCATTTTTTTGTCCCTCAGCCAGTACACTTGTAACAACCTTGGATTACCTCTGTCTTAAGTAAGACACTTGAGTATTGGGTGAAAGAAATACGGACCTGACCGTACAATATTTCACCTTAGTGAAATGGCTGTGAGTTTGAATACTCTAGCTAAAGTCTTGAGGTGCTATTATGCTGGTGCTTAGTGTATTGCTGGAGTTTGAAAACGCCTGGGCTGAGTCATGGCCACAGATAGGAGCTTGGTCATGAAACTTTCAACTGGGTCCTGGTGGCAAGGAGTTGCTCAATGTCTGTACTTGCCCCGGGGTCATAAATACTTTATCAACAGCAGCCAACTCAGCTGTACACTTCCCTAGGGGTCTCTCACTCTCTCTCTCTTTTTCTTGTCCTTCAATCTCTCACGCTCTCTGCCTGCACGTGTTCTCTCTCTCTCTTTGTCTCTTTTCTTTCATCATGCTCCCTCTGTCACATGTATGCTCGCTTTCCCACCCACACAAGCACGCACACACACACGCGCACACACACACACACACACACACACACACAGCAGCCCAAATTACATACATATGCAAACATGCTCATGCACATACACATGTGCATGTGCACAAACACAAAATGAGTATGGAATAAGCTTATTAGCATGGGGTTGATGAAGGAAATTTCTTTATTTTAGTGAGTATTCTCTCTCTCTCTCTGTCTGTGTCTCTCTCTCCAGGATGACATTGTGCTGCTTTATTGTGAATATTTCATGCTGTCGTCCATTTCTCTCCCTTGCTCCACCCCACATGCCCACCTCTAGGTTAATCATCATTCCTGCATGGCTTCCTTGTGTAGTTAATATATCAACATTCTACTTCATGCACCAGTGTCATAACTAAAGCCCTGTGAGGCTCATCAAGATCAACATTGTGGTTTACTCTGTTAGTCAATCTGGACACACTGAATAGTGACCTTTGTTGAAGAGCGTACAATAGTCGGGCAAATGAATCACAGTCTATAGGTTTATAAAAAATGTCAGCATATTAAATGATACAACTATACTGGCAAAGGTTCACCTGAATTACCTGAATGTTTTTGCTCAGCATCCTCTACAAGTGTCGGGATGACGCCTCTCATTGGCCCTTGCTCTTCAGTGCATGTACAATCAAAGAATGCAAAGCAAAACCTTTTAAAGAGCTGCATATCTATCTGCTGCCAGTATGCCAGTGTGCTTTTCATTTAGAGAATTTGGTCAGGCGTGAAGCTGAAAGACTAGAGCAACACCAGGTAGAAAAGATAAAATTCTTGGATAAACACTATAGTTCTGCAATGACCTTACCACAGGTCATTTGATCTATCTGCTTAATGTAATATTGCACTCTCCTGCTGCAAGAAAGAAACTATGATGGGTTTCACTAAATGGAAAAGAAAACATATATATATATATATATAAAACAACTGTGATGGGCTCCTTTGGATAAAACATCAGTGGGAAAACCAAGGTGTTCCATTTGTTATATTCTTAAAATAGTTAATTAATATAGACAGATTTTAGAATCTAAAATTTGTCACTTCTAGTTAGCTTGTAGTGTAGTTGGCTAGACATGGCAAATGGCCTACTATGGGTATTGTTAATAGTGTTATGGCGATATGTTATCATTATCAAAACATTGCTGTAAAAATATTGTTCTAAATGTGAACCACCAGGGGTAATACTACTGTATTGTACTATAACTACTGTATTGTACTATACTTAATTAGTTGTTACTATAATTAGTTGATGGGCTAAAATCTCTAAAACTTTTATGAGCATTCTTTGAATGCTAAACAAATAAAAAACTACATTTGTAATGATGGTCTTGCGCATAAGCCCATAATTTATTAGACCATAGATATTCACTCCACATTTATAAGTGACTTTTGGAAAAAACTAAGCCAAAAGTTGCTTAGACTTTGCAGCTCTGAGCTCCACCCTGAACAAAACAGACTTTCTATCTTAAATCCTTTGTCAAAAGCAAGGATTTTCTTGACCTTCACACCAGACTATAGTTTTTTTCTTCTCTGTATTCCTGACACAACGCCATTGCTTTATAAAAATTTCACGTCTTTGACATTCCTGAAGTAGAGTAGAGGTACTGTAGCGACAAGATGTCTTTATTTAAAGCATTGGTGTTTTGAGCATGAAAACTGTGGTTTTTGCTCTGACCAGTGCATGGGAAGTCATGGACAGAGGATTCGGTCGTTGTTGATGCTACATTACAGGTAAAGCCAGCTATTGCAAGCTAAATGTAAGATAATGCACTTTTTGTCAAATTCAACAAATATCTCCTCGCATTTCGCGATCTTACTGTTCTGTGTGCATGTTGAAAAAAATAATCTGGTTCTTCTACAGAGGCCTGGCTCCGTAAACTGGAACATAAAGCAAACAACCGCTCATATCTCCAAAGCCGTAGCACTACACTTTGCTTGACAATGCATTTCAACATGTGATCTGGCGCCGCAATACGTTTTTGATTTGAGCTGTAAGTTGGCAAGAATGACCTTTAAGTGTCAGTGAACATCTCATCATGTTGGTAGTAACACCATGTGCTTTGTCACACGCTAATATGTTTTGCTAATATGAGCTGAGATTTAACATCAAACCTGCTCCTCTTCATGACTCCACGTGTTGATGAAGTATTCTCACTACTAGTGAAAATACTACAGGCTCGCCAGCAGCACTTTCCCCTCAAAGATGATCTGTATCTTCCCATCAGTGGATTGAGTTCTCTTGTCTGCAGGGCGGTTTTGGTGGATCAATGTATGCCTTTGTTGTAGTGTATTGTACATTATAACCTCTTCTGTTCTGTGCTCTGCTCTAATATAATGTAATCATGCGTTTAACGACCTGCTTTAAATCTTGAAACAAAGGTTTGTGTTGGGGGGCATTCAGAGTGAATGGTGATAATGGAGTTTAATATTCAAACCATATCATCAGCTGATCAAACATGACCAAAACAGTCTCACTGGGTTTCGCACGTTTGATAAAAACTGACATTTTCAAGTACTTGATAAAACATACAATAATTCAAGACCTCAGGAGATTAAAGACAGTCAATACTGCTGAGATTGAGACAATCCTTCAATAGGTAGTACTAATAGCATGTGGTGCACTGCACTAAAGTACTGCACACATATTAAGTATTTTTTCATAGAGTACCCGTATACACTAAGGAATTCTGACATGGCCATCAACATACAAGGACAAAGACACCTTCAGGTAGAACCAAGGGGAGGATGTCTCACAAGAATATCCAATGAAAACAGAATGCACAACAATATAGGCCATATTAAATTCACTTTTAAAAGATTGTATTTTTGTAGGTCTGAGAATCTCTCAAAGGCAGTTTGTGTGATATAATGTATCACACATTGTTTTGTGGAATAAAAGGGTGTATTTTAGCGATTGAATTGTCAACCTTAAATTTGAGTGCGTTGTGATCGTGTCGGCTTCAGCTATGATTTTATGTTCTGTTTTGTGTTCCCTAACATATCTTTGCACAGTAAAATGGGGGTGATGCAGGAGTTATTGCTGTGTTTTGTCCATGTCAAACGGTGATAGCACTGATCCATGTCTGGCAGAGGCATTACAGATAAAAGCCCCATGATTTAACATCCTGGACTTTCCTTCTGTCATCGTTTGTTGACTCAAGGCAAGCATCATAAAGTTGAGCCTTTAGCAACACCACGTCTTCATACTATGCCTTAAAGTGGGTGCCTGGTTTCATTAATATGTCCATTGGTGCATATTTCACTTCCAGCACCAGAAAGACACGAAAAGTGTTCATTGTTGTGGGATAAATAACTCACATTATTGATGAAGTAGCCAATTCACATCACTTAGCTGACCAAACATTTTGGGCAGTGCATTTGACATGCACTGTGTACGTGAACCAGTACAATACTACCTGATCTTTACATTTTGCCTCCAATCCCCATTAAATCCTTACTTTAAGCAGAAGTCCTACCTTTGTGTCATACAGACGACTCCTCATTTTACGGTCCAGAGAGCCCAACAGATAGGACACACAGTTATACAGAGGAGTGAAATGGACAGCAGTTCACTATACACAAACCCATAGGGCTGCATGTGCAATAAGACTGAAGTAAAACGTTCTGCACCTTTAAAGTTAAATGCCTTTCTGAGCCCTAAGACAGTCATTATAGAACAATAAAGCAGGAGACGTGGGTTCTGTGGACCAAGACAATGCGGGAACTGCCTTCTACAATGAAGATCTGGATTCAGCACCACGGAGAGCGACGCAGCAATGCTCGTGACCAACGCCTCACTCAGTAAGACTCAGGATATACCCGTACAGTCTATATACAAGCAAAACCCAAGGCTTAGCGTGTATTTCTGACTTTAAAAAATGACTAAGACGTCTAGAGACGCTATCATTTCCATACCATCCAGACATAGATTTGGGGTGTTTCACTTGTCCATCAAACAAAATCTCTCACCACGATTGACTGACGTGTGTGTGTGTGTGTGTGTGTGTGTGTGCGTGCGTGTGTGTGTGCGTGCGTGTGTGCGGAGAGCGGGCATCACAAGATACTTTCTCATCGTCTCTCTCCCACCCCCACTCCACCTCCTCACCCTCCTATATGCGACCACCTCCTCTGAAGTCTGGTATCAGTGCGAGCAGACAGGGGGAGAGTTGTCCGGCTTTCCCCTAGCTCACACACGCACACACGCTCGCACACACGGAGGAAGTGAAATTTGCAACCGCTGTAGCTCTACTGAGACCACCCCTCTCTCTCTCTCTGCAACGGACTTGAGGTGACACCGCAGCCTGCTTGCTCGGTCGTTACACACAAACACACAGTTGTACGATTTCACAGAACTGGACCGGAGTGGACCCATCCGTCCGTTTCCGCTTTTAAGATTATTGGTGTTAGTTAAGAAAACGGTTCTTGGGAGGCAATAATCTATCCGACCCTATAACCAATCAACCAACCAACCAACCAACCAACCAACAACCAAAGAAACGAGTTGATAAACGAGCGAGGAGTTTTAACCATGACAGCGACTAAGGAGCAACCGAACCAGAGACCCAGCCAGCAACAAGACGAGGTGGGCTTTTTTCTTTTCATAAGATTGTCGTTTAAACCGAAGTGGTCTTTTTTCTTTTCTTAAGATTGTCGTTTAAACCGAGGTGGGATTTTTTCTATTCTCAGATCGTCATTTTCACCGAGCCGTGTATAACGTCGGTGATCATTAAGCTTCGCGCTAAAGTTCTGCAAGGTCAGTTCAGATGTGACGCGGCAGCAGTGTGTCGGCATCATCTCGTATTAGTTGACTTGAAAAGGCCTTATTTCATTCAGCTGTAGGTAGACTATCTTACATAGTTATTACTCACTGTGATAGTTTGTTTATAGTTGTCTTAGTTTTTGCTGTATTTCTGGTTCAATTGGTGCGCATACGTAATTCGCCGCGCTCCGAGTTATGCCAATATTGCGTTTATGAATATCATCTAAATCGTATCAGATTGGCAGGCTGTTGTAAGCCAATTGACAACCAGATCGGGAGAGCATTGTAATTCGGTAGTTGTCTCTCATCAGCTGCCCTATAGCTCCCACCGTGCAGAGAACAGTGGAGGAAAATCATTTTGGGAAACGAATAGCCGCATTTTGCTCTCATCTGAGTGCGTTTAGGCTCTGTAATCCGCGCACGTCAAACCTGGTTGATGTTGCATTCCAATTGTCCATTACAGTGTACAATGTTTTCCTGATTTAAAATGTACGGGGAATCACTGTGTTTGAAAATCTAATGGCAACACCTCAGTTATCTTAACACTATTTCAAAATCGGTTATTGATGTACCTTCTAGTGTTTTTAATGTCACACAAGGAACGTGCTGTGGCACCAACCTGCTCTAGTTATGTCAGTGATATTAATCTCTTTGCATAGGACATCTCCTGAGAGATGGCCTCTCCTAAATTGATGTATATTTTCCCAAGATCATTGAAAGAGGTGTGTAGAGAAATCCAACCATTATCTCTTTAAGGGATTTATGGTGCTTTGTACAGCCTTTCATATCCAGATTGGTGACATTTTAATATGGATTAGGTAATAACACAATGATAGTGAATATGAAGGATAGTGCTATGAAAGACCATACTGTAGCCATGTTTTGATGAACTGCAAATGTCCAATGTTTACAAAAAATGTTGTTATTAAAACATTTACTAAGTTGTTGATAACACATCAATGGCTATAAGTCTGCAAGGAAACATTTAGAAATAGAGAGTATTCAACCTTCCTGGAGACCCTGAATGGAGTCTTGTATGGGGCTCCAGTAGGGGACTCCATAGTTCTAGTGCTTCGGCCTACCATAATTGACAATAAATGCCCCCCCTTCCCGGAAGATGCAGGGTCCAGGTTGGGTCATTATAGTACTGCTATTTATCTCTCACTCGCTCTCGTTTGTAGTGGAGAGTATCTACTAGGCCTACTACTCACATCAGTAGTAGTTACTAAGCAAGAGAGTAGCCTACTGTTTTCCTGCATCATTTTTAATTTTTGTGCTCTGTAGTAACCTGGGGTGTTTCCCGTATAACGACAAAGGCTAGCATTGATCTTACATCGTACTATGCATCGTTGAAATAATGAACATCCGAAGTACGACTGTTTCCCAAAAGTGCCGAACTGTGTTAGTACAAAAATGGTTTGAACTATGATGGTTTCAACCACCGTATTTCGCACTACAATGTTTCCAGATGTGTTCGGTCTGACTTTTACAGTGTGAAACTTGCAAAAACACGCAATCTATGTCATGTTATGCCTGAATTCAATAGCCTAGGGCAGTTGTCCTTATATGAAATTATAAACATTATTATCTAGGTTATTCATACAACCTGCTCATAAGCTACAATAGGCTATAACAACAACCATAACAATTAAAATATGAGTAGGCCTATTCATATAGGCTAACATCAGAAACAATTATAACAGTAAAATAAAACAATAAAAATAATCTAATCATAATTATAAAGAACTACAGTATAATGAATATTCTTTCAATATAATAGAATAAGAATAAGATGTCAATCTAAGCGCAGGCAAACAGTGGTTTGTGTGTTGGGCTTTTAAAATGAAGGTTGCAGGTTCAATCCCTGCTGTTGGTGTAACTAAACTCCTATCTTACTTTTTTTAGTTCAAGAAGGGATTTTAACTATTAGAAATACATTGCCTTCAGTGCAATACGCTTTGTGTAGTCTAAACATTTATACTATTCATACTTCAAATATGTAGCGTGCCTACTATATGGCCAACAATCTTCAAGGCAGCGTCAGTGGCTCAATTGGATACGTTATCGATCGTTATCGATAGTCTCTCTCAATAAAGTGGGTTCATAACACTAACAATGAGTTTTTCTTTCAATAACGTGATATTCATGGACAGGATATCGAGGCGTAGCCGGGGTGAGGAGTTATTGTGGTTCGGTGGGCAGGGGATCTCATCACTGCACATCAAATTTGAGTGGTGTTTTTGTTGAGGACTATACTTTTGTAATTCGATGTTTTGTTTAATATTTAGCATTAACTTTAAATGGTCATCAATTCTGTGCTCGCTAAGGCCCTGGCTGTTGCTCGTGCATGAGAGGTGCACGACAGCAACAGGCACTGTCATAGGACTATTGCCTGTCACATGGTTGTTATGTCATGAAATCAAATTGTCCAAATTGGCTTTATTGCCATTATTAGAAGGAATTGAGGCACATACGCACCAAGATAATATTGTGAAGCACTATATGAGCCAAGTGTGGCATCTGAAAAAATAAAGAATAGCGTACCAGTAAAACAAATGACACATTTCTGTGTGGTGCATGTTCTTCCGGGTGCAGTACCACCCATAGCCACAAAACACAGCTGCTTCAAGTCTAGTCAGACCACGACTATATAAAGTATTGTGTTTATATATAGCTTACAGCAGCCAGCACCTTTAGCCACCAAATATTTGCAAAATGTTGAAAGAAACAGACAAAAGTTTTAACACTGTGTTTTTGAAAAAAAAAAAAAAAAAAATGTTATCTCTTCAATTTGCTGAGGCACCCCTGGCAGCCCCCACTTTGAAAGCCAAGGCAACATTTGCCCCACCCAAAAGTATCCTGGAAATAATAATTGGCACACAACTTTATTATTATACATGGAGAAAAAGTTATTCTCTGGAAAATGTTAATAAAGCCCATCTGACCTGCAGTTTTACATGCTTTCAGGGTAATGGATGCACTGTGGGTGCACATATTTATCCACCTGCAAGACAGTATTACGTTATGCACAATGTCCAATAATGTTAATGTACTGATATGGCAAAAGAAAACGGCATATCACAAAAACCCTTAACATTTAAGGAGCTTGAGCTATCGGTTTATACCTCACATTAGCCTATTATGCTAGCCATTTATGGATAGCAAATATGAGCCATGACAAAAGAGTAGTAGAATGCTGAACTTATCGTTTACAGATTAGTTCTTTCAGCCCTTATCTGAAAATCAATGTTAATAACTAGGTTGCAAATGCATCTTTAGTTGTGTAGTTTTTACTACTTCACAATGTCTGAAGTTGTGCTGATGATTCCTACTGTAGCCTCCAAAACGGTATTTAGGACAATGACATATTTTTAATAGTATAAATACTATACATCTTGTACCTAGATAGTTCAACTTTCTCTTGGCGACAGCTCGTCTTGACATGTTAGTTTGACTTACGTATGAAATTAAACTACCAGCACTCCGTGAATCACAACCACAATCAATGTTTCGCCCATATTCAATAGATATAGAATAATATACTATATATTGTATGTATATCCCAGTAGAGCTTGTTAGCCTCTTCATCTCCTCCCATGAGAGTAGCAGGTAACCAGCCAGATCTAAACAGCCTCTGGCGGTGAAACCGCTGATGGTCTGCGATCTCTCCCACTGAAGGAAAATCTGGAGACAGACTCACACCTGACATTGGCTTGTCTTGTCTCAAGCATTTGGAGCCACCACTGTTAGTGCACACCAACAGTGAGTCTATCTCTGTGTGACCTGTGGGCCCAGCATGGTGGATCTAAGCTTTCCACTCGGTCAGATAGATGGTCCTCCTTCTCCCTGATAATGGAGCTGTTGGCTGAGCGCTGCACAAATAAGAGGCTCTGGGAAATGGATGCCTTCATATTGCGAGGGAAAGAGAGAGCTCTTGCTCGTAACTCACACCAATAGTTCACAAGGAGAGCAGAGGAGGAGGTGGAGGAGAAGGAGCCGGAGGAGGAGGAGGAGAGGAGCGTGTAGGCAGGGGAAGGGAAAAGGGGGAGCATCGCAGAGCAATGAGATGGGCAAAATAAGCGAGAGGCAGAGAAGATGGTTGGAGAGGTGTGTGTGTGTGTGGGGCGCGGGGGGGGGAGATAGAAGTGAGGAGAACGAGTGAGCAGAAGGTCAGGGGTCAGATGGAGAGCGCATCGAAGAATGGCAGAATATGAAGGTTGAAGTGGCAGAATTAATTATCACACACGCAACGGAGACACAGCAGAAAGGGACAGGGGTTGATGGGTAATTTGAGTGATGGACAGAATAGATTGGAATGAGAAAGCAGAGTAATGACTGCTCGTTTTCTCTGCCTATATTTATTTTACAAAGGGATGACATCATGACATGCAGAAAGAGATTACATTGGATAAGAGCTCTGGGGAATGGATCAACATGCCACAGAAAGAAATGAAATCTGTGAGGAGAAAGTGAAATAAAATGTAAAGGAGACATAAGGAGGAGAGATGATTACAGTAAATACCAGCTAATTAAAATAACAATATAGCATATACTTTATACTATATATACACAGTATAGTCAGGGCCGGCACTCCCATTAGGCAAGACTAGACAGCCTCCTAGGGCAACATTAATTTGAGGCGGCATTTTGACAATTGGCTGCGCTCCCCTCATCAGAGTAAAGCTGTAAATAAACCTAAGTAGTTAAAGGCACGGCAGTCATTCTCGAGAAAGCTTGCTAACTTTAAACTCAAATCGAAACAATATCCTTCCGCAGCACCGCCCCACACTTTGAAAGCCACACTTTGGAAGCCATAAAAATAACAAGCAGCTTTGTTGTGAGCGATGTTCGCTACATTGCTAATGTTATTATTTAAGGACCCAGGACTATGTGGAACTACCAGGTTATTTTTTCTTGATGATAGCTATCACATTGCTTTTGGAAGCCATTATATGAAAGTAGTGAAAAACGACCAAAAGACCCTTAGGGTTCTGAGGGTTAATGGTAAACAGAATAATAGGCATCATTTATCCATCGGGAAGGGGTGCGGGCTGTTAGAAGGTGTTGAAATCTCTAGCTTCCATTCACAGCAGGCTCTAGCTGTGAGTTTTGTTCTCTGTTCACGCCCACGGGTAGTTGATAGCTGTTACTTAACTTGTATCCCTAACTGCACCTGCGCAGCACATTAACCTGCTCTCGTCTTTGTTGTAGGCCATGCATAGAGCCATGATATCAGAAGAAAGCTAGAACCTCTACTTTTTATATATAGCCTATTTGACACAAACGCCAATTCCTAGTTATATAATTATTTATTTAATAAGTTGAATCACTAACTGAAAGACCATTGGCTTTACAAAAATCACGTGCATGTCAAAATCCAATGCTTTTATACGAAAAACAATTTAAAAGAATGGTAGGCTATTCTGGAAACAATACGGTTAGGCTATTTTATGTGATACACGTGCACTCATAGCAATCATAGGTCATACTATTGTTTTATTGTGCTGAATAATAAAAGACAGAAGTGGTAGCAAAACAAAGAGCCGTTTGGGAGCCAAAATATTTTTGCTGAGCCGAGTTTAAAGAGTTGGCTCACGAAAAAGAGCCAGAATGCCCATCACTATTTGCAATGTATATGTGTGGGGCGGAGGTTCTGAGGGAAGCCTATGGCATTGGAGGAAGAGTTTTGTTTTGAATCAGTTCAAATATAAACCGTCTTGCTCCATAATCTCTGACTCTACCTACAAATTAACAAGTATTGTCAGCATTGTTTCCAATAGGCAAGAGGTGTAGAAATTTCACCACAAAACAGCCCCTTTCCCCTGCTGTTTTCATTCAGTGGACTATGTAATTAAGTGTTTTAATTAAGTCTCTCCTCACTAATGCAAACACATGTTTTAATCTATGGATTCTCATAGCCATCAACCCTACACTTAAAAGAAATCACTGTGCTAAACAGTGTTAGCCTTTACCTGGCCAATGTATACGTGCTGTTGTCTTTCTAACTGCTGTAAATGAGATTATTGATATGTGCAGGCGCTGCAAGTTGTACCTTTTATGCTCTAGTACATTATCTTGGCGAATGCTGTTCCAAGGCCTTATTACTAATGAATTAATATATCACATAATTTTTCATTTGTGCAAAGTTGATATAGTTACTTATAGAGCACATGTGTATGGCAAAAGTTTGTTTTCACAGTCCCTGATGAAGGTCAAAATAATGGAAGTAGTTGGATGCACACAACAGAATGAACTTAAATAATCAGTGTTTTTTTATTGGTATAGTGTCTGAGGGTTTTAGCTATTGCTGTGATGTGCTGCATGCATCTTAATAATATATTTTATGTTTAGAGTTTGATGGTAAGATGTGGATTTGCGATTATAACACAATACAGTAGTTACAACAATAGTTACATACAGTATATAACCATGCAAATAGCATCTTTGACATCTTTCTGTCTGCAATATATGTTTCGGGTGAGTTAGCAGGATTCATTTTTTAAGTTTCAACAATTGTCTGCAATTGGCAAGAACATTGGCTGGGTCAACCAGGAAAACTGCCTTGCTCAAGAACACAGGGAGGTAGTTGTGGAGCGAGCATATTGGTCATTAAGATCCACACCACAGCTTGTCTGGTGACCTACTGTCTTGTCTTCCTGTGTGTCCTTGAGCATCTGACTGGACACTGTAGTAGTTAGACGGTATAATTACAATGTTTAAGTCATCTTAGACAGACAGGCAGACAGACAGATATCTGTGTGTGTTTATGTGTGTGTGTGGGGCAGCCAAGGAGGGTATATAAATAAATGTATGATCTGCTCATTTATTCCATTGAAACCGTGTATGGCTCAGGTTTAACACAATCATCGAAATTCAAGAACTGCCTCAGTTACTGGCAGCAAAATGTCACATTTATGCATGTCTGGATTGGCTATTCATTTATGGATTTCTGTGGAGCAATGTGAGCACACAAAATATGATATTTATATATGATAGTTCAATGATGCATAGTATGATGTAGGTTCAATGCTAGCCTTCGTTCATTGTAGGGGAAAGGCCCGTTCGAGTGCGATCAGTACAGCTGCAGGTAGATGTTTGCTATGTGCTTGCGTGTTATGTTGCTATGTCTGCACTCGCGCTAGAGCCTGACATTTATCTGGATTACCATGGGTCATGGGATTCCCATGGATACCTGTGAAATGTGAAACAATCAACAATCAATCCGGTGAACGGGCGGAATGGGAAATAAATATCAATGGGAGCTGGCGGGACAGGAACAATAAAAACATGTAGGCTATTGCTCTTATATTGATATATTGACTGTACAGTGATATGAAGAAATCGGCCTGTGCCATGAATTACACTGAACAAAATTTTGGTTTTGCCCATCATGAGCTGAACTCAAAGATCTAATACTTTCTCTATGTACACAAAAGGCCTATTTCTCTCAAATATTGTTTGCAAATCTGTCTAAATCTGTGTTAGTGAGCACTTCTCCTTTGCCGAGAGTGTATATTGTCTCAGCACTCACGCAAGTTTTGCGTGTGAGACAGCCGCTTGTGCGAGCTGCGAGGTAAATAGCAAGCTGCGAGGTAAATTCTACATGGTATGGTAGTTGTAGTTTTTCATGCAATAAAAAATAGCGTCCACCTATGAGCAAGTATACTACATCCAACACCACATCCCACAATTCCTAGCGAATAATCCCCGTTGTCTCAGTGAGCCAAAAAATAGAAGAGTAAATTAAACATCAAAGCCAAGAAATTATAGCAGTGCTCAGATTTTTTAAAGTCCACAGAACTCTTGATACACTTTTGTGATGTGTGCTACAAAACTATCAACCGCTAGCACACGTTCAAGTTACCAATACAGCCCTAATGTTGACATTTTTGTAATGCAAAAAAACCCATCTATGTTAAAGTAACATTGACTTGCTGTTTAATGCCGCTTTATAGTCCTAGTTATACATTTATAAAATAGGCTACTAATCCACGCAACTAACTTTAATTAAATATGGAAAAATACAGCTGATTGTCTATATATAATATATATATGGGACGGGACAGTAGTGATTTTTCTGGGATTGGGACGGGACAGGAACATTTCTGTGGGATATCTCGCACAGCAGAGAGAGTTGTGCTTGATGGATGGATTTTCTGTCAACTCATTGCCATATTATTATCCCTGTTGCTGGTCAAGTTGACAATTCACAGCAGCCATGCCAAAACGACAATCAGGCCACTCAGAAATCTTCTGGGCCACAGCAACTGGAAGTCATTTGGAGACGGAAAAGACGTAGCATCAATTGCATTAATATTTCTTTAACGCATTAATAATTTTAAATTAATCCCAAAGATTAACACGTTAACGCTGACAGTGATACTAAAAATAGATATTTTGTTCAGTGTCATATTTAGTTTTGTGCTATCTAAGAATGGCAGCAATTTGTCTCATAATGCCTTTTATAAATGGTCCTCGGCCGTGCGGTGCGGGCAGATGACCTATTTGTGTCTTCCTGTCCAGACAAACACCCCTGGGGGAGATGAGCCACTCGGTTGTAGACGGGGAGATGAGTGGATCAGTTGCCAAAGCACACCTCTCCTATCCACCGTCAACAGCGCTGCCCTTCCCACAACCTGCCACCACCTACACTATTTCCCCTTCAACCAGCAATTTTATAGCTGGGTGTCTGCTGAATCCCCAATGTCACCTATATGTCCTCAAAAACACAACAGCACTATTGAGACCACACACAGAGAGACAATTTCATGTGCAGCACGCCTTCTGCATGATTTCCTCTGCAGTTTATTCACTTGGTAAAATACATTTGTTTTGGATTTGGGAGAAAATAGCTGGATACGTTCTCTGCAGCCCAGAGGGCAATTTGATGAGGGATGTTGTCAACTGTGTCTAATTGTGTTCAAATCAGAGATTTCACTACATGGGGGAGAGGTTATTCAGTCCCCACGGTGAAGTATAAATCAAATCACTTATTAATATGCAAGAAATTGACTCATGGGTAAATTGTATTAATAAAATAAACAAAGGTCTTAAATCGTACATATCTGAGCTACAGTAATTTACCATAATAACAGCCTAATAGCACGGGTCAGTCACTGAATTTCTGTGCATCAGTGATTGCATTCTATAACCCTAAAAAACATAAAGTGTTCTGCCTCACCAAAGACGGCGCAGTAATTATACATTTCTTTGATGTTTTATGGATATTTTTTCAATGTTGCCTCTATGAAAATAAAGGTGATTATGCATCAGTGTGAGTCAGTAGACATTCTTGGAATGTAAGCTCAGAGGACACCAGTGCCTCTAGGGTTGCACTTCACCACTATTTCATTACAAAACATGAATAATGGTTTGAGAATGTTGAGCTCAGAGAACCACTTTAGAAAAGCAATGTTCTTTTTACCCTGCAACACCAAATGACTAAAGCAGCGCTAAAACTATGCCTGGGCAGAGAACATATTCAGATTTAGTTTACAATGTTTGAGGTACTTGAGGTGTGCTTGATTCTTCCCCCAAAATGAGTGTATGCCAAAACAGACCTCAGTGCTTGGTTTCTGGTTTTGAAAACACTTTTTTTTCAAGTAAATTCTAATTTCACTTAGAGGGAATGGAGCTACAACACATTTAGTATAAATGCATGCATATCATTTACTGTATGCTCATTGTAATTCAACCTTTTTTGATGGACACATCAGCTAGGGAGAGGAAGAAACCCCTCAGCACTTAAAGTGAACTAAGTGAATATGATCCAATACACATTTTGTTAAATTCAGCAAATATCTCCTCACACTTCATTCTGTGCAACTCATTCTGTGCGAATCCGGTTTTGCTACAAAGCCCTGGCTCTGTACATAGGAAAAAAAAGTGGTGCACACCGCACCACATAACAATATTCCAGTCTTGACAATGGCGCAAGGGCGTAGGTTTGGTTTGAACATTGGTAGGGACAACTTTCAGCCTAGAATTTCTGGGTCTGTCTGAATCTCAGCTTTCATAACAATTTAGCAGCATCCATCTCTTATTGGGACACTTTCACACTGTGTTTGTCGCACTGGTAACCATTACGGACAGACGGCAAGACTTAAACGCACAGTAATTGTAGTGTCCTGTTTTTATATACTGTATAAAAAGCTCCACCTTGCTTTCCACCCATTTTCAAACAATTGCAACTTCAGAAGGTTATAGATAGTCAATAATATATGTAATGAGGGTCCTACGTTTGAAATTAAAACAGGCAGCACCTTTGTTTGTGAACAACATTTCAACATCGATGACTAGGCATCCAACAAGCACCCATTGGCAAATAAAACGTGCAAAAAAAAATAAAATAGCTGCAAGTTTTGTTAAGATAATTTTGTCACATCAGTTAGTAAAAAGGTATGTTTGGATTATAGTATGCACTAGAGGTCTTCACGGGTCCACCGAGACCCGAAATTCTGAGACCCGACCCGAAAATAAAGTTATTAACTGACCCTCTGACATACAACCCAATGATGATTTCTGACATAAATTTTGGCCGGCCGTCGTCAGGCCCTCGAACAGGTGACAGGTTATCATTTTAGCAATTCTCACACCCACAACACATTCTCACACCTTCACTTTTATGGGGCGTAAAGTGTAACATACACTTTTTCATCGACAGAATGCATTTTGTGGCACAAAATGCATTCTGTAGCTGTGTTGACGTGAGGCTACGACTGTTTTACTGCTAGCACCGGTGCAGGCTACTCAAACGTGGTTTGAACATAGTTTTATGGATCACATGTTTTCAAGGTGATAATATCGCGCGTGAATTATGTCTCGCCGTCCAGACTACAGTAAAGAATACATGCGGCAGAATGTAGTTCATTGTTGTTTGTGTCAACAACACAGCAGCCGCTTGGTCACACAGCCATGTATCTACTAAGCACATTATTTCATGAAGGAAGGTTATATTATATCATAGCACAACATCGCAGCAGCTGCTAGCTGCTAGCAACAACACAACACAAAGTGATAGGCTATTCGGTTAACCAAGAAACGTTCAAATTAAACAGACATATTCTATCTTTGTTATTATAACGGACGTAACGTTTAATGTATTGTATGATTTGACTGATCACTGACCCAGATGAAAACATTATTACTCGCGCTACCAAAAACGGCAGCCCGTTTGCGGCATGAAATACAATTTCGATATGACACGCGAGTGCGTCTTTATCAATGAGCAATGTTTAGATTAAGTAAATCAACACAACATTATTTAAACAGCCTATTTCTAATCCATTTTACGGTTTCTGAACAATAGCCTATGTTAATCTAATTTAGTTATTGATGTGCACAATACTCTTGATTAGGGATGTCACGATACCAGACATTTTGTAGTCGATACCAATACCAGTGTAATTCCATGATTCTCAATACTCATTTCGATACCACGGGGCAAAAAAAAAAAAAGTATATATATA